>OY734955.1:17315340-17327840 GCA_963457585.1 Spergularia bocconei
TAAAATATCCTGAATGGAATGATTTTGACTATCGATTTATTAGTAAAAAGCCGTCTCCGACTTTTGAATTGGCAAAACAAGAACTTTATGTCAGAGTCGAAGCCCCAAAGGGCCAAAGGGGGAGCTAGGGATATTTTTGATAGGAGATCAGAGTGTTTTTCCTTGGAGATGGAAAATTCGCCCACCAGGTTTTATCAATTTGCAAATTCTTCCTCAGTTAGTTAAAAAAATGAAATTGGCTGATATTATGACGATATTGGGTAGCATAGATATCATTATGGGAGAAGTTGATCGTTGAAATGATAATTGATACAACAACAATACAAACTATAAATTCGTTTTACCGACTGGAATCCGTAAAAGAAATTTATGGGACTATATGGATCATTTTCCCGATTTTGATTTTGGTATTAGGAATCACAATAGGCGTACTAGTAATCGTCTGGTTAGAAAGAGAAATATCCGCGGGTATACAACAACGTATTGGACCGGAATATGCCGGCCCCTTGGGAATTCTTCAAGCTTTAGCAGACGGAACAAAACTGCTTTTAAAAGAGAATCTTCTTCCATCTAGGGGGGGATATACGTTTATTTAGTATCGGTCCCTCGATAGCCGTCATATCAATTTTACTAAGTTATTCAGTAATTCCGTTTGGTTATCACCTTGTTCTAGCCGATCTCAGTATTGGTGTTTTTTTATGGATCGCTATTTCAAGTATTGCTCCAATTGGACTTCTTATGTCAGGATATGGATCAAATAATAAGTATTCCTTTTTAGGTGGTCTAAGGGCTGCTGCCCAATCAATTAGTTATGAAATACCATTAACTCTATGTGTGTTAGCAATATCTCTACGTGTGATTCGTTAAGACATAAGTCTTCCAATTTAAGTTTCTAATAAACAATGGAATTTATAAGAAACGTATTTAAAAAGTATCTTCATTTTTTAATTAACCGCTCGGGTTGATAAACTAAACCAGATAGTTAGATGAGTGAAAAAAAACAGCTTATAAATTCGCAGTAAAAAAAAATCTCATTTCCTATGTACAAGGTTTAAACGCAAATAAACATAAGCAGTCTTGACTGCTTACCCCCAAGATTTTTTAATGAATAATTCTATAACTTGAAGCGGGTTGAAAAGATAAATTTTATAGAGCTTTTACTATAATAAAATAACCGTATTACCATAAGATTGAATAAAAAGGTGGATAATTAGGAACACCAAAGTACACAAAGGATTCGTATTAGAGATTATGTAAATTATCCTAAGTTTACATACAAGAAATACTAATTCAGGCTTTAAATTGGTAGAAATTTTTAAGCAGTACTCCTAGAAATTCCGATCCAGAGTATGCTCCTATCCACCGATTAAGTAAATGACTATCAGGAACGAAGTAATCCTTTAACTTTTTTTAAGCCTAAATAAACTAAATAGAAATAAGACGAAAAAAAAACGAAAATTCATTTTAAAAATCATAAATGAATGTTTAATTTTTTTTATTAAGGTGAATTTTGTATTTTTATTCAGAATTCAGAAAAGGAGTATGTTATTCAAGGATTAAGTTATTACTCAACAAAAATTGAATCAGTCAAAGGATGAGATCAATTCTGACGCACTTTTTTTATAGTATCGCAGACAGAATTCCATTGGTTTAATTCAGGATCTTTTGGTTTATTTTGACTTTAGCTATCCTACAAGGAATTAAAGAAGATCGAACCAACCCTTAGATTTATTTCTGGCTCTTGAGGAGCCGTATGAGGTGAAAATCTCATGTACGGTTCTGTAATAGCGATGACAAGAGTGATCTTATCATCGACTATAATTATCTAACAGTTCAAGTACAGTTGATATAGTTGAGGCGCAATCAAAATATGGTATTTGGGGGTGGAATTTGTGGAGGCAACCTATAGGTTTTATTGTTTTTATAATTTCTTCTCTAGCTGAATGCGAGAGATTACCTTTTGATTTACCAGAAGCAGAAGAAGAATTAGTAGCAGGTTATCAAACCGAATATTCAGGTATTAAATTTGGTTTATTTTATGTTGCTTCCTATCTAAATCTTCTAGTCTCGTCATTATTTGTAACAGTTCTTTACTTGGGTGGTTGGGATTTTTCTATTCCAGACATATTCATTACGGAGTTTTTTGAAATTAATAAAGTGGAGGGGGTTTTTGGAACGACATTTGCCATTTTCATTACATTAGCCAAAACTTTTTTGTTCTTGTTCATTCCTATCGCAACAAGATGGACTTTACCTAGATTGAGAATGGATCAATTATTAAATCTTGGATGGAAATTTCTTTTAACTATTTCTTTAGGTAATTTATTATTAACAACCTCTTCCCAACTGCTTTCATTATAAAGTTGAAAAAAGATAATATTTGATACTCACTATAATTTTTATTCCAATTTGTGTCAAACAAGAGAAAGAAACAAAATCCTATTTTTTATTTTGATATTTACTATATGTTCCCTATGGTAACTGGGTTCATCAATTATGGTCAACAAACAGTACGCGCGGCAAGGTACATTGGTCAAGGTTTTATGATTACCCTATCTCATGCCAACCGTTTACCTGTAACTATTCAATATCCTTACGAAAAATTAATCACATCAGAGCGTTTTCGTGGTCGAATACACTTTGAATTTGATAAATGTATTGCTTGTGAAGTATGTGTTCGTGTATGTCCTATAGATTTACCTGTTGTGGATTGGAAATTGGAAACGGATATTCGAAAAAAACGCTTACTTAATTACAGCATTGATTTTGGAATCTGTATATTTTGTGGGAATTGTGTTGAGTATTGTCCAACAAATTGTTTATCAATGACTGAAGAATATGAGCTTTCTACTTATGATCGTCATGAATTAAATTATAATCAAATTGCTCTGGGTCGTTTACCAACCGCAATAACTGATGATTACACAATTCGAACAATTTTGAATTCACCTCAACCAAAAGAAAAATAACGTTATTAAAATTAAAATAATTACTAAATGATTCAATTTTTCAAATTCTTTTAGTTTTTTTTATATCAAAAATGTAATATAATAGAGTGGATTTGAATTTAAAAAGTGGACTTTTTTTATTGATTAAAAATTTAAAATGCCAACTATTCTCGATTCTATTGATTGGTGAAAATCACAATTTGTATGGAAAAAAGCTTACTGTAAGTAATGATTTTACATAGTTTTCATTTCCAACTACCTTTGATTCTATTATTACTAATAATAATAATAAATAATAATAGAATCAAAAAAAATGCAATGGAGTCCAATAAATTTACCCACCTAAAGTCGTACACATTAGGATTTACCAATTAAGAACGCACGAATCCTTTTTCCTTGTTGGGATCATGGGTAGAAACTGGTGATATTTTGGTCGATAAATTAACACCCCAGATGGCAAAAGAATCCGCATATGCCCCCGAAGATAGATTATTACGAGCCATACTTGGCATTCAGGTATCCACATCCAAGGAAACTTGTCTAAAACTACCTATAGGTGGTAGGGGTCGAGTTATTGATGTGAGATGGATCCAGAAAAAAGGGGGCTCGAGTTATAATCCCGAAACAATTCATGTATATATTTTACAGAAACGTGAAATCAAAGTTGGCGATAAAGTAGCCGGACGACATGGAAATAAAGGTATCATTTCTAAAATTTTGCCTAGACAAGATATGCCTTATTTGCAAGACGGAAGACCTGTTGATATGGTCTTTAACCCATTAGGAGTACCTTCGCGAATGAATGTAGGACAGATATTTGAATGTTCGCTCGGGTTAGCGGGAGGTCTGTTAGATAGACATTATCGAATAGCACCTTTTGATGAGAGATATGAACAAGAGGCTTCGAGAAAACTCGTGTTTTCCGAATTATATGAAGCTAGTAAACAAACAACAAAGCCATGGGTATTTGAACCCGAGTATCCGGGAAAGAGTCGAATATTTGATGGAAGAACAAGAGATCCTTTTGACCAACCTGTTATAATTGGAAATCCTTATATCTTGAAATTAATTCATCAAGTTGATGATAAAATCCATGGACGCTCCAGTGGGCATTATGCACTTGTTACACAACAACCCCTTCGAGGAAGGGCCAAGCAAGGAGGACAGCGAGTAGGAGAAATGGAAGTTTGGGCTCTAGAAGGATTTGGTGTTGCTCATATTTTACAAGAGATGCTTACTTATAAATCGGATCATATTAAAGCTCGCCAGGAAGTCCTTGGTACTACGATCATTGGGGGAACAATCCCTAACCCCGAAGATGCTCCAGAATCTTTTCGACTACTCGTTCGAGAACTACGATCTTTAGCTCTGGAACTGAATCATTTCCTTGTATCTGAGAAAACCTTCCAGATTAATAGGATGGAAGCTTAATCGGAATAATTTAGAATTTTTCGTCTATGATCGATCAGTATAAACATCAACAACTCAGAATTGGATTAGTTTCGCCTAAACAAATAAGTGCTTGGGCTACAAAAATCTTACCTAATGGAGAGATAGTTGGAGAGGTCACAAAACCCTATACTTTTCATTACAAAGCTAATAAACCAGAAAAAGATGGCTTATTTTGT
This sequence comes from Spergularia bocconei, assembly GCA_963457585.1. Taxonomy (NCBI): domain Eukaryota; kingdom Viridiplantae; phylum Streptophyta; class Magnoliopsida; order Caryophyllales; family Caryophyllaceae; genus Spergularia; species Spergularia bocconei. Next base: position 17,319,917 of record OY734955.1, read on the forward strand.
GAAAGAATTTTTGGGCCGATAAAAAGTGGAATTTGTGCTTGTAGAAATTTTCGAGTAATCAGAAATGAAAAAGAAGACCCAAAATTTTGCGAACAGTGCGGAGTCGAATTTGTTGATTCTCGAATACGAAGGTATCAAATGGGCTATATTAAATTGGCATGTCCGGTAACCCACGTGTGGTATTTGAAACGTCTTCCTAGTTATATCGCGAATTTTTTAGATAAACCGCTTAAAGAATTAGAGGGCCTAGTCTACTGCGATGTGTGATTTGATCAAAATTTTGATTTTACAGATTCGGAATGAGAAACTGTCATCCCATTCAATCCAAGGGGGATGCCCTGGCTCTGACATGTCTCTTGGGACGAGTAACATGAAGCTCAGAATTATGGGTGTATTGAATACTTCCAAATAAAAGGGCAATTGATCCATGGTCGATTTCGTAAGAACGAAATATTTATTTATAGTTGTACCTCGTAAAAAAAGACTTCTTTTTTTTTTGCGGAATTCATTTTATATTTATAAATATAAAGAAATTATGTGTTCACGTAAGAAAGCAATCATAGGGTATGGTTACAAAAGTCTATCCGTCGCATATAGGCTTTAATTTTAGGGTATTGTGGTATAACCTCGAGGTGAAGTCGTGACCTAAAAGATCGAATGAAACAATACATAGACAAGTAAATTCCTTTTGCATTACAATTCTTTTTTTTAGGGGATTGCTCAGTCAAAGGGGGGTAGACTACTCAAGAATTTATCAGTTTCGTTTTATTGTAATTTAATTGTAATTTAATTGAATAAAAACTCAAAAAAAAAGAATTCACAGAAAAAACGAAAAGAAGAATGAATCAAAGCAATGATGCTGAGTCTTCAAGGAAACTTGAGTAAGGAGTAGAGATCTTTTGGATATTTTATCTAATTTTATCATTTTTTTGAAAGTGAGAATTCCTTTTTTTATTTCTTTGCTGTAACTACTTGAGCCGGGCGAGAGGAAACTTTCACGTCCGGTTTTGAAGGAGGTGATCCTATAGGATCCTATCCCAATTTTTCATTTGCTAGGCCCATAGCAAAAAAACCTACTTTTTTACGATTACGAGGTTTATTCGAATATGAAATCCAATCTTGGAAATACAGCATACCGCTTTTTTTTACTACGCAAGGTTTTGATGCATTTAGAAATAGAGAAATAGCTACGGGAGCAGGTGCTATTAGAGAACAATTAGCCGATTTGGATTTGCGAACTATTATAGATTATTCATTCGCAGAATGGAAAGAGTTAGGGGAAGAAGGATCTGCAGGGAATGAATGGGAAGACCGAAAAGTTGGAAGAAGAAAGGATTTTTTAGTTAGACGGATGGAATTAGCTAAGCATTTTATTCGAACAAATATAGAACCAGAATGGATGGTTTTATGTCTATTACCAGTTCTTCCTCCCGAATTGAGACCAATCATTCAGATAGATGGAGGAAAATTAATGAGTTCCGATATTAGCGAACTCTATAGAAGAGTCATCTATCGGAATAATACCCTTACCGACCTATTAACAACAAGTAGATCCACGCCTGGAGAATTAGTAATGTGTCAAGAGAAATTGGTACAAGAAGCCGTGGATACACTTCTTGATAATGGAATACGCGGGCAACCTATGAGAGACGGTCATAATAAAGTTTACAAGTCACTTTCGGATGTAATTGAAGGTAAAGAAGGAAGATTTCGGGAGACTTTACTTGGTAAACGGGTCGATTATTCCGGTCGTTCCGTCATTGTCGTAGGCCCTTCACTTTCATTACATCGGTGTGGATTGCCCCGTGAAATTGCCATAGAGCTCTTTCAGACATTTGTAATTCGGGGTCTAATTAGACAACATCTTGCTTCGAACATGGGAGTTGCTAAAAGTAAAATTTGGGAAAAAGACCCTATTATATGGAAAATACTTCAGGAAGTTATGCAGGGGCATCCTATATTGTTAAATAGAGCGCCCACTCTGCATAGATTAGGCATCCAGGCGTTCCAACCCATTTTAGTAGAAGGGCGCGCGATTTGTTTACATCCATTAGTTTGTAAAGGATTCAACGCAGACTTTGATGGGGATCAAATGGCTGTTCATGTACCTTTATCCTTAGAGGCTCAAACAGAGGCTCGTTTACTTATGTTTTCTCATATGAATCTTTTGTCTCCCGCTATTGGAGATCCTATTTCCGTACCAACGCAAGATATGCTTATTGGACTCTATATATTAACAAGTGGGACTCGTCGAGGTATTTGTGCAAATCGATATAATCCACGGAATCGCAAAAACGACCAAAATGAAAGAATTGACGATAAGAATTATAAGTATATGGAAGAACCGTTTTTTTGTAATTCCTATGATGCAATTGGAGCTTATCGTCAGAAAAGAATAAATTTGGATAGTCCTTTGTGGCTACGGTGGCGACTCGATCAACGTATTATTGCTTCACGAGAAGCTCCCGTTGAAGTTCACTATGAATCCTTGGGTACCTATCATGAGATTTATGCACACTATCTAATAATAAGAAATATAAAACAAGAAATTCTTGTGATATACATTCGAACTACTGTTGGTCATATTTATCTTTATCGAGAAATTGAAGAAGCTATACAAGGATTTTGTCGAGCCTGCTCATAAGTTAAGGTACTTAATAATCCCGTACTTTAAGTAATTCTATGATATCCGTGGAATTCGAGTCTTTTGTGTTCAACTAGGATCACACTTCGTGAATTTTTCGGTGAATTAAGATACAGAAAAGGAAGTTTTTTAATCACTAACTCAAACCCATTCATTGTCTAATTCTACTTAGCGTAATATGGAGGTATTTATGGCAAAACGGGCTAATTTGGTCTTTCATAATAAATCGATAGACGGAACTGCCATGAAACGCCTTATTAGCAGATTAATAGATCACTTTGGAATGGCATATACATCACACATCCTGGATCAAGTAAAAACTCTGGGTTTCCAGCAAGCCACTGCTACATCCATTTCATTAGGCATTGATGATCTTTTAACAATACCTTCTAAAGGATGGCTGGTTCAAGATGCTGAACAGCAAAGTTTGAGTTTGGAAAAACACCATCATTATGGAAATGTACATGCAGTAGAAAAATTACGCCAATCTATTGAGATATGGTATTCTACAAGTGAATATTTGCGACAAGAAATGAATCCTAATTTTAGGATGACTGACCCTTATAATCCAGTCCATATAATGTCTTTTTCAGGAGCTAGAGGAAATGTGTCTCAAGTCCATCAATTAGTCGGTATGAGAGGATTAATGTCAGATCCACAAGGACAAATGATCGATTTACCTATTCAAAGCAATTTACGCGAAGGACTCTCTTTAACAGAATATATCATTTCGTGCTACGGAGCCCGAAAAGGGGTTGTGGATACAGCTGTACGAACATCAGATGCGGGATATCTTACACGCAGGCTTGTTGAAGTTTGGAAAAACCAGAATTCTAGATTCGATATAGGACGACTTAGTATTTCTTCATTCATCCCCATCCAATCAAAATGGGGGAGGGGTTTATTTTGATGGGATTGATTTATTTCTTGATAAATTGTGTGACAAAAAAGGTCTTTTTTTTCTATTTTATCAACAATTTTATAATTTGTATATTCAGTCTTAGTATTTTCAGTGCTACTAGTAATATTGATCCAAGCCTCAATGTCTAGTTTTTTTCTAAGACAAAAATTAAGAATTTTCCAATCAAAATATTTTCTGTCTGTATTTTTATCTATATCCAGACTCTTTTTTATTCCTAAATAATTAGTGATAGGGGTATTCCCCCACATATTAATTAATTTGTCTGTAGGTATGTTGTAATTAATTACAAATTCTTTTTTTTTTATTTACTTGTAACGGTTCTATATAACTATATGACTCCTCCTTATCTGCATAAAAAAGAAAATTATAGGCTAAAATAGTGTATCTATAGTTTTTTTTGAAATTCTCTTTTGGATTCAATAATAAACATAAATTTTTTGTAGTTTTGTAATTAGATAATTTATCTTTTTTATCTGAATTGCTTTTGTATTTTTGTAAATTTTTATTTTCAACCTCACAATGTTCAGTGACTCGATTGCGCCATTTTTCTGGTACTAATTGAGACCATTTTATCTGTGATAAATAGTAGGCATAATTACTTTTTGAGTTTAACCAGTTTTTCCATTTATTTAGTCCATAATTTTGAAGTTTTGTAGTCTTTAACTTAGAAGGACTTATTCCTTGCGTTCCAAAATAATTTTTTATTTCATTTTTAAGAAATAAAGACGTTCCACGATACTGAAGGACAGACCTTAACTTAACTAAGTTAATAACTTCGGCTTGTGATATTTTATAAAATACATAGGCTTGTGACAAAAAAGATAAATCCGAAAGAATAGTTAAATTCTTCTTAATATGACTAATAATAAAAAAAAGTGATTTTATAAATTTAATTGTTTTTTTATTTGTTTTTTGAACCCTTTCTGGATTTTTTTGATTTTTGTAAATGGCTTTTTCACTACAACTTTTTCTTGATTCAAGAAAAAGTTGTATCTTAATTCGAGGAATATTAATAATATATAGAAATATATCTACAGATATCCTTTCCCTAAAAATTTGTATAAAATAATGTGATTTGCGAATTAATCGTGTATTTCTTCGTTTTAATATTTGACCAATATTTTGGAGTGAATCGAATTTTTTAGTACCATCACTTGTTTTCTTAGGCTTAAGAATGAAGTTTTCATTTTGGAATCTATATTTTTTGTCGTTTGTAATTTTTTCTATTTGATTTTGTAGTGTACTTGTTCTATTAGCCCGATCTTTTTTTTTTGTTCTGCCATTGAATCGAAACAATTTGTACAATTATTAAATTGGGCTTGAATAGATGATTCAAGAACCATATGATTATTGATTTTAGAATCGTTTTCTTTTCTTATTTCACTAGATTCTTCTCTCAATCCAAATACTCGACTTGGACTTACCGTTTTATTCTTATTATTCTTTTTAAATAGAAGGTTATTAATAAGAAACTGGGTTGTTTCATTTGGAACCTTTATCAAAAAGTCGATTTTTTTTTTACAATTTTAAAAAATTGAAACCATTTCTTTGTCAATTTTATAATTTGTTTGTCGAGTTCTTTAATAATTGGTTTAAAAAAAGAAGGTCGTTTTCGAGGGGAACCAAAAGGAAGTTCAGTTTCCATTCCCCAAACTGTTAAAAAACAAAAATTATCTTGTTTATTTTGGTTCTGTTTTTTCATGTGATCTTGATAAGAAGGTGTTATCATTGATCTGTGCCAAGGTTTTAGATAGAAAGGAAATAATATCTTTATTTAAATCCCATCTTTTAACCAGTTTTTTGGAAATTCTGTTTATGATAACTGAACACCATTATAGGTACATTTAACATGCATTTCTTTATTCCACTCTTCAAAATCCTCAGACCACTCAGGAAGTTGGAATAATAATATACGACTTATATTTTTTACGATTATCAATAAAGGTAATATAATATATTTTCTAAGACTTGACTGAGTTATTAACATGAAACCTCTTATTACTTGAGCAAATAGGATGGTATCCCAGGCTTCAGCTATTTCTATTCGTGCTTTTTCTTTTCTTTTTTCTTCTTCTCTTTTGTATTCTTTTTTTTGTTCTTCTTCTTTTGGTTCTTCTTCGGTATAATCAGAAATCTCAAATTCCTTAGGTTTTTCCATATAATTTTTAAAAATCTGTTTAATAATATTACCAGAAAAAAAAGAAGATTTATCTATTCTGTCTAAAAAAAGAGGTGAATGTATATTTGCTTGAAAAAATTCCCAAATAACAATTTTACGTCTTTGAACACGCATGGAACCTTTTATTATGTCTCGGCGAAAATCTGATTGTTGTGAATAACGTATCAAAGCTACTTCTTCTGTTTGATCCGATTTATTTGGATCGATGTTATTAGAATAATTAATATCGGGATTCTCGTCGTTATCAGTAAAAATAACTACACGTTTGGCTTTCCTGGATCGAATTTGATGATCCGTTGGCACATCGTCTTCATTTTGTCTTTCTTGTTGTTCTAAATCATCAATCAATTTGTATGACCAGGATGGAACTTGTTTACTAATTTCTCGTATTCCTAATAATTTATTATTTTTTTTTAGTCCTATGATTGCATCAACTAAAAATGTAAATAATTTTTCTTGATCTTCTGAACCCATTTGTCCTTCTTCTGGAAGTAAATAAATTCCTTTCAGATTGAATGTTGATTCCCCAGAAAATTGACTCATTAAAGGCATGAAATGCCTAATTTCTTTTGATATTGCTTTTTTATTAAATGTCCCTTTTTGCTGTTCAAATTCGTGGTAATTATAATCATTCCGAAGAATACTATGAATCTTATTTATAAAAATTCCATCTATCCAATTTTTGACTCCAGTTTCATTTAGAATAGAGGGTGAAAAGCATTTTTTTTATTCCACGATAGGATCCATTTAAGAAAGGATCATTTATTTTTGGCAAATATTCCTTTTTAACTTTCTCATTGCATAATCGAGTTTTTTTATCGAGTACATCTATATAAAAAAGTCCTTTGTCTAGAACTGCAATTCTATTAGCAAATTCATTGCTTAAGTTGTTTTCTTTTTTGTTCATTGGTATAAATCCAATAATTGTATAGTTCATCGTATAATAATTTTTCTGGTGTAGACAAAGAAATCTTTCTTTGTATCATTTCCCAGAAAATTGATAAACTGGGTGGATATGTAAAAGAAATTCTTTGTTTGCCATCATTTTGACATGCATCAAAAAAATATTGTGACATTTCATTTCTTACCGCATTTTCAAATCGATTGTTTTTTATATATCGCGTTGGACGATTCCAACGTTTATAGTCGAAAAGAAGAGAAAGAAGGGGTTTTTCAAACCAGAAGAGGTTTTTTTTTTCTTCTTTAAATATTTCTAACTTCGAAATATCTTGATTGCCAGAATAAGAAGTTGGGCTATTTTTATAGTATGCTTCTTTTAAGTGCAAGTGGAATTCATCCTTTGTTTTGTCCTTTCCATTCACTCGGATCTTTTCCGTTTCATCAATTTTGTCCGGATCCTCCTTTTCTTCCGAAAAAGGGAAGGAGAAGGATCTTCTTCGGTGAATCCTTCTTCCTGTTTAGTCTCCTTCGTTTCGGAAGTTTTGTCTATTTCGACATCTGTTTCTTCCTCACTTTCTTTCGTTTCTGAGGTTTCTTTCAGTTTCTTAGTAAAAATGGGTGACGGCATTCTGCCTAAATAGTAGACACAGGTAATAAATAAGAGAATACTAAAGATTCGAGCCATAGAATTTTTAAATTCGGACACAAGATACTTATTAGATCGAATAAGTACATTAGATCGAATAGAATGATTTTGCTGTATCCAAACTAATACCAACCCAACCCATTTCATGAATAAAATGTGACCAATTAACCAACCAACAAAACTACTTGTTACAAATAACATCTTGTTGTTGCATCGAAACATATAAATGTTTACTAATCTGGCTAACATTGAACTTGGTAAAATGAAATGGTTGAATAATTGAAAAATGAGATTATTCAGGAATACACATTGAATTCTGAGATTACGCATTGAATTTCTGCTAGTCGATCCATAATCAAAAAAGTGTTTGTGATTGTTCCAGAAGAAATGAAACAAAAGGTAGGGTAGAGCTAGGACAGTTATTGTATGAGGTCTACCCAATGCTAGATGTAGAGGCGTATAATAGATCGATATGAACATCATGAGCTGTCCCATAATAAAACCAGTTGTTGCTGATACCTTCTTCTCGGTTCCTTCTTCTCCTTCTTCCATAACCTGAGCTCGTAGAAGGAAGAGATAAGAGGGCCCTATGGAGAATGTGGTCAGAAATCCATAATAAAGTCCGACTACAAC
>OY734955.1:17337840-17340340 GCA_963457585.1 Spergularia bocconei
AGATAGGAACAGATTTGATAAATACTGATAACTCTCGGATAGAGTATTAGAACGGCAAGATCCATTCGATAATGAACTATTGGTTCTAAACCATCTCTGGCGATTAATCAACAATTCAAAGTGCTTTTCTTGCGTATTCTTGATAAACCAGCGTTTATATATAGATGTAGGAGTATCCTTTTGGGAAGTCAGAAGCCCCTTTGACATCTCTTCATCTGTAAAGAATTCTCGATGTGAAAACACAGATACAGAGGGCTGATCTTTGGATAGGAAAAAGAGTGGATCTACAGGATCCCAAATGAATTGGCTTATTCGAAAAAAGCCCTGTTCTTTGTAAGATGTATCTCGTGTCTGGTACTGCATGGTTCCACTCTGCAAGAACTCCGAATCATTCTCTTGAAGCTCATCCTCTTCATCATAAATGATCCGCTTGCCCCGCAATGACCCGGCCCAATAAGGAAATCCCAATTCATTGGGCCTTTCGATACAATCAAATAGAAAGCTCTGGGGGTTCCATATTCTAGGAGCCCAAACTATGGGATTGAATAAATCCTCCTCTATCTGTTGCGGATCGAGGGCTCCCTCCCCCTTTTCCAATTCCGATTCGTATTTTTCATAGAGAAATCTATGATCAAGGATAGAATAAGATCCTTTTTGCATCATATCTAAGGGATTCCTTAGTTCGGGCCGAAGAAACAATGTCACTCGATCATTATCAAACTGACTACAATCTTTTTCTGTACGTGAGGATCCCACCAGAGCGCCTTCTACTTTTAATAGACCATGAACTAGATCAGAATCATTCTCAACGAGTCCATAAGAAGTGATCCCATTTTTTTCATCGGGTCCGGGTAGAGACCAAAGATCTTGAGCGACTGATCCGGCAGAACAACTCAAAAGATAAAGAAGTATCGTTAATTTCTTCATGCTCGTTCCAAGTTCGAAGTACCATTTGTACAAAGAAGAATCCCCTTCGTTACATGATTTCTTCTTCATATAGATAGATATGGGATCTATAGGGCAATTACTTAGAAGTACATTTTGTGCAACAGCCCTTCCTATCTGATAGAAAAAGATCCCATGATCCTGAACCGATCTTACCTGGGATCGCAAATCCCAAGTTTCTCTATGAAGAGCGGATCTAATTGTATTAGTGTCTATAATTGATTTCTTCTGTGTAATACTAATCGATAGGGCCTCATTAGTAAGTGCTACAAGATCTCGTACATTGGAACCCATGGTTATGGACCCGAATCCATTAGTATGGAACATTTTCTTTTCCAAGTGAAATCCCCTAGTATATGAAAGAGTGAAAAAGTGCTTTCGTTGTTGTGGAATAAGAAGCCTTCGTATCTTAATACATGTATTTAATTTATTCGGAGCTATTAGAGCGGGATCCACTTTTTGAGGAATATGAGTTGAAGCAATAACAAGAATATTTCTAGTGGACCATCTTTCACAATCCCTGGACAGATAGTTCACTAATAGGCCGAGGGATAAGTAATTCGACTCATTCACATCCAGATCATGAATATTTGGGATCCATATTACGCAAGGAGACATTGCTTTTGCTAATTCGAATTGAAGGGTGATAGAAAATGGGTCGATTTCCGGCATCATATCCATAGTTAGCGCATTCATCATAGTTAGCAGCTCCAGCTCCGTATCAAGGTCACGATCGATATCGTCACTAGCATCAATATCGTCACTAGCATCAATAAGAAAACCTTTAAGCTTGTTATCCAGGAACTTGTTCAAAAATACCGTAATAAAAGGAACATAGGAGTTTGTCACTAGGTATTTGACCAAATAGGATCGTCCAGTTCCTATTGAACCTATCACTAAAATACCCCTAGAGAGGGATAAGGCTAAGCGGAGCGAAAAGGGTTTTTCATGAGATGGGAAATGAAACCTATTAGCCCCACACGAGGTTTGTGAATAAGTGATTGTCTGATAATGAGCAAGGAATACCCGTCTTTCTACTAAACAAGATGTATTGAACTGATAATTCATTAGATACTTTTTATGAATGTCAACTAAGTATCGTAAGTAAATTGCTCCCGGTTGTTCAATCATTTGATAACCAGAGTCATTTTTTAATAAATGATCACTATGAGTCAGACTCAATAGAATTTGATCAATCCTTTTTTCTGTCGTTAAAGTGGAGAACTGAACCAATAATTCTCTTTCTTCTTCATCAATCGAATCACTGCTCGCGACCCAGGATTCTATTTTATACTCAATCCAATCACCGTTCACCCTTTTTCTTTTTCTTATCAATGAATATATCTCTTTACTTGTATGACTTAGATGTCTCGTATTTCTCGAAAAAGTGATTCGATTGATGGGATTTGGTATGATACTTATGAGATCTATGATATCGATGAGATTAATATTCAAATATTTTTTTTTAGAACGTATTGATTTGACCCCATAAGCGGGACCACCACCAAATGGCATGTTGCCGCCAGACGCATAACCCCGTATTTCTTCTAGGGAA
>OY734955.1:17345340-17350340 GCA_963457585.1 Spergularia bocconei
TTTTTCTATAATAGTTCGAATTTAAAAATTTTATATTTAAATATATATAGAATATCCTTTTTTCATCGATTCGAATTTTTCAATTTTAATTAAATGGAAAAAAAAATGTATATAATAAATCCAAATTTAATAATATATTGAATATAATAGATATATAATAATAAATATAGAAATATTCATCATATTTAAATAAAAAAAATCACAATATTCGATACTAGTTGATGAGAGTTAGATCGGAAATATAACAAAGTAAGGAAAGTCCTACTTTGGGGTATTCTTTTAATTTAAATTAAATGGAATCAGATAACAGGATCTCGAAAAAGAATTAATTCAAGAATTAATTAATACTTAGGCGTTATCCTTACGGTTTTTTTTAGTAATATTAGTTAGTGTGTTTTATAAATGGCCTCGAAGAAATTATTCCAACAAAAATATTCGAAAAACAAGCACTTCGAATGACTCAAAAATGTGATACTTAGTAGTAAAACTAATAGTGCGATTTTGAATATTTAGAATAAGAGTATTCCTGAATAGAATATATAGTCAATTTTGTAATTGACTATTAATTGATTTGACTATTCTAAAGTATTATCTGGAGCTACTTTATAATTGAGATTTGAATCAGTATTCAAAAGGGATCTAAAATTTAAATTTAAAATTTTATTAAAGGGTCCGTTGGGCGCCAAACACCTATGTCATAATATATCCGAACACTTGCCCTGGATCAACTTCCAGATCATAATTGCTCTAGTAAATAACTAAAAAAAATAGAGAGATGGGAGATAGACATAAAATAACTGCATTCTAAATATCTCTCAGAGGTTCACCAATTATTTAAATGTTGGCAGGTCTCTTTGTATGTCTTGTCCGGAAAGAGGAGGACTCAATGATTATTCGTTCGCCGGAACCAGAAGTCAAAATTTTGGTAGATAGGGATCCCGTAAAAACTTCGTTTGAGGAATGGGCCAGACCCGGCCATTTTTCAAGAACAATAGCTAAAGGTCCTGAAACTACTACTTGGATCTGGAACCTACATGCTGATGCTCACGATTTCGATAGCCATACCAGCGATTTGGAGGAGATCTCGCGAAAAATTTTTAGTGCCCATTTTGGTCAACTATCCATTATCTTTCTTTGGCTGAGTGGTATGTATTTCCACGGTGCTCGTTTTTCCAATTATGAAGCATGGCTAAGCGATCCTACTCACATTGGACCTAGTGCCCAAGTAGTTTGGCCAATCGTAGGTCAAGAAATATTGAATGGTGATGTAGGCGGAGGTTTCCGAGGAATACAAATAACCTCCGGGTTTTTTCAGATTTGGCGAGCATCCGGAATAACGAGTGAATTACAACTTTATTGTACTGCAATTGGTGCCTTAGTTTTTGCAGCATTAATGCTTTTTGCTGGTTGGTTTCATTATCACAAAGGTGCTCCAAAATTGGCTTGGTTCCAAGATGTGGAATCTATGTTGAATCACCATTTAGCAGGATTACTAGGACTTGGGTCTCTTTCTTGGGCGGGGCATCAAGTACATGTATCCTTACCGATTAACCAATTTCTAAATGCTGGGGTAGATCCTAAAGAAATACCGCTTCCTCATGAATTTATCTTGAATCGGGATCTTTTGGCTCAACTTTATCCGAGTTTTGCCGAAGGAGCAACCCCATTTTTTACCTTAAATTGGTCAAAATATGCTGAATTTCTTACTTTTCGTGGAGGATTAGATCCAGTAACTGGGGGTCTGTGGCTGACCGATATTGCACACCATCATTTAGCTATTGCAATTCTTTTCCTGATAGCGGGTCACATGTATAGAACGAACTGGGGCATTGGTCATAGCCTAAAAGATATTTTAGAGGCTCATAAAGGTCCATTTACGGGCCAGGGACATAAAGGCCTATATGAGATTCTAACAACATCATGGCATGCTCAATTAGCTCTTAACCTAGCTATGTTAGGCTCTTTAACCATTGTTGTGGCTCACCATATGTATGCGATGCCACCTTATCCATATTTAGCTACTGACTATGGTAAACAACTTTCTTTGTTTACCCATCACATGTGGATTGGTGGCTTTCTCATAGTTGGTGCTGCTGCGCATGCGGCCATTTTTATGGTAAGAGATTATGATCCAACTACTCGATACAACGATCTATTAGATCGTGTTCTTAGACATCGTGATGCAATCATATCACATCTCAACTGGGTATGTATATTTCTAGGATTTCACAGTTTTGGTTTATATATTCATAATGATACCATGAGCGCTTTAGGGCGTCCTCAAGATATGTTTTCAGATACCGCTATACAATTAAAACCCGTCTTCGCTCAATGGATACAGAATATCCATGCTGTAGCGCCTAACGCAACGGCTCCAGGTGCAACAGCAAGCACCAGTTTGACTTGGGGGGGGTGATTTAGTAGCAGTGGGCGGCAAAGTTGCTTTGTTACCCATTCCTTTAGGGACTGCGGATTTTTTGGTCCACCACATTCATGCTTTTACAATTCATGTAACAGTACTGATACTTCTAAAAGGTGTTCTATTTGCTCGTAGCTCTCGTTTAATACCGGATAAAGCTAATCTTGGGTTTTGTTTCCCTTGTGATGGACCCGGAAGAGGAGGAACATGCCAAGTATCCGCGTGGGATCATGTATTCTTAGGGCTATTCTGGATGTACAATGCAATTTCGGTAGTAATATTCCATTTCAGTTGGAAAATGCAGTCAGATGTTTGGGGTAGTATAAGTGATCAAGGGGTGGTAACTCATATCACGGGAGGAAACTTTGCGCAAAGTTCCATTACTATTAATGGATGGCTACGCGATTTCTTATGGGCACAGGCATCCCAGGTAATTCAGTCTTATGGTTCTTCATTATCTGCATATGGCCTCTTTTTCCTAGGTGCTCATTTTGTATTGGCTTTTAGTTTAATGTTTCTATTTAGCGGGCGTGGTTATTGGCAAGAACTTATTGAATCCATCGTTTGGGCTCATAATAAATTAAAGGTTGCTCCTGCTACTCAGCCTAGAGCCTTGAGTATTGTCCAAGGCCGTGCTGTAGGAGTAACCCATTACCTTCTGGGTGGAATTGCCACAACATGGGCATTCTTCTTAGCAAGAATTATTGCAGTAGGATAATGGCTAGGAGGATTTGAAAGGCATTATGGCATTAAGATTTCCAAGGTTTAGCCAAGGTTTAGCTCAGGACCCCACTACGCGTCGTATTTGGTTTGGTATTGCTACCGCACATGATTTCGAGAGTCATGATGATATTACCGAAGAACGTCTTTATCAGAATATTTTTGCTTCTCACTTTAGCCAATCCATTAAGTATTTGTTTAGATTTTAATATTATTATAAACATAACTCACGTTCTAATACTTAGGCGTTATCCTTACGGTTTTTTTTAGTAATATTAGTTAGTGTGTTTTATAAATGGCCTCGAAGAAATTATTCCAACAAAAATATTCGAAAAACAAGCACTTCGAATGACTCAAAAATGTGATACTTAGTAGTAAAACTAATAGCGCGATTTTGAATATTTAGAATAAGAGTATTCCTGAATAGAATATATAGTCAATTTTGTAATTGACTATTAATTGATTTGACTATTCTAAAGTATTATCTGGAGCTACTTTATAATTGAGATTTGAATCAGTATTCAAAAGGGATCTAAAATTTAAATTTAAAATTTTATTAAAGGGTCCGTTGGGCGCGAAACACCTATGTCATAATATATCCGAACACTTGCCCTGGATCAACTTCCAGATCATAATTGCTCTAGTAAATAACTAAAAAAAATAGAGAGATGGGAGATAGACATAAAATAACTGCATTCTAAATATCTCTCAGAGGTTCACCAATTATTTAAATGTTGGCAGGTCTCTTTGTATGTCTTGTCCGGAAAGAGGAGGACTCAATGATTATTCGTTCGCCGGAACCAGAAGTCAAAATTTTGGTAGATAGGGATCCCGTAAAAACTTCGTTTGAGGAATGGGCCAGACCCGGCCATTTTTCAAGAACAATAGCTAAAGGTCCTGAAACTACTACTTGGATCTGGAACCTACATGCTGATGCTCACGATTTCGATAGCCATACCAGCGATTTGGAGGAGATCTCGCGAAAAATTTTTAGTGCCCATTTTGGTCAACTATCCATTATCTTTCTTTGGCTGAGTGGTATGTATTTCCACGGTGCTCGTTTTTCCAATTATGAAGCATGGCTAAGCGATCCTACTCACATTGGACCTAGTGCCCAAGTAGTTTGGCCAATCGTAGGTCAAGAAATATTGAATGGTGATGTAGGCGGAGGTTTCCGAGGAATACAAATAACCTCCGGGTTTTTTCAGATTTGGCGAGCATCCGGAATAACGAGTGAATTACAACTTTATTGTACTGCAATTGGTGCCTTAGTTTTTGCAGCATTAATGCTTTTTGCTGGTTGGTTTCATTATCACAAAGGTGCTCCAAAATTGGCTTGGTTCCAAGATGTGGAATCTATGTTGAATCACCATTTAGCAGGATTACTAGGACTTGGGTCTCTTTCTTGGGCGGGGCATCAAGTACATGTATCCTTACCGATTAACCAATTTCTAAATGCTGGGGTAGATCCTAAAGAAATACCGCTTCCTCATGAATTTATCTTGAATCGGGATCTTTTGGCTCAACTTTATCCGAGTTTTGCCGAAGGAGCAACCCCATTTTTTACCTTAAATTGGTCAAAATATGCTGAATTTCTTACTTTTCGTGGAGGATTAGATGCAGTAACTGGGGGTCTGTGGCTGACCGATATTGCACACCATCATTTAGCTATTGCAATTCTTTTCCTGATAGCGGGTCACATGTATAGAACGAACTGGGGCATTGGTCATAGCCTAAAAGATATTTTAGAGGCTCATAAAGGTCCATTTACGGGCCAGGGACATAAAGGCCTATATGAGATTCTAACAACATCATGGCATGCTCAATTAGCTCTTAACCTAGCTATGTTAGGCTCTTTAAC
>OY734955.1:17360340-17620340 GCA_963457585.1 Spergularia bocconei
TATTTGTCCTCCCGAACTGGCCGCTACGTGGAATAAAAGAGTTAAAATTTCTGTTTTTACTTTGTGTGCTCTATTTTTTTGTTCGAGATAATGATCTATATTCATCTCAAGTATTAAGGAAAAAAAGAAAACCCGTTTTCGTTAGTTTTAGTTAAAGGTTTTCTTACAATTTAGTTATTTTGAAATAATAGGAAATAACAAACCTTGACTAATAATTCGTTCTCACTCAAGTACAAATTCATCCAGAGATCCATCTAGCACTTAGACCCCCCTCTCTGGTACAAGATACAAATTCGAACTAGACATTTTTTGAATCAAATCATAAAAAAAGGATATTGTATACCTTAGTTCCTTGGGATTGTAGTTCAATTGGTTAGAGCACCGCCCTGTCAAGGCGGAAGCTGCGGGTTCGAGCCCCGTCAGTCCCGATGGATCAAATAACCAAAAAAAGAAATATTAAACAAGTATTCTATCCTTTGTTTTTAGACCCCTTAATTACATTACTCAATTATTTTATTTTCAAATGCCACTGCGGGTACATGTGAAGAAATGATCAAAAGGGCTGTATTTGCGAGAGAATTGGGAGTTCCTATTGTAATGCATGACTACATAACAGGGGGATTCACTGTAAATACTAGTTTGGCTCATTATTGCCGAGATAATGGTTTACTTCTTCACATCCATCTTGCAATGCACGCAGTTATTGATAGACAGAAGAATCATGGTATGCACTTCCGTGTACTAGCCAAAGCATTACGTCTGTCTGGTGGAGATCATATTCATGCGCTTTCATATCTTCTTAACCCGAAATGAAATGGCTGGGGAGAGGCAATTTTCCGATACTCCCGGGAGCAGATCCAGTGGAGGCGGGGTGGGGCCTGTAGCTCAGAGGATTAGAGCACGTGGCTACGAACCACGGTGTCGGGGGTTCGAATCCCTCCTCGCCCAAAAGCGACCCCGAAGGGAAGGACCTTTCCCTTTTGGGAGTAGGAAAATCATGATTGGGATAGCGGAGCTAAAGCTATGGAACTTGGGTGTGGGTCTTTTGTCGAAGTGGACCTTACTTAATTTTTTTATTACGTGTTACCCTTATTATTACTTATAGTATAGTATGCCCCGACGACAGCCTATTTTTTTTTACGCCCTCTAATTCTTCAGAGAATAGCAGAGCAAATACAAAGTAGCATAGCAAAAATGCGTTCCTCGTCATTAATATGTTTTTTGTTTGCTCGCGGTAATTGTAGCCTCTTTGGAGAATCAATGACCGCATCTTTGATACACTGCTAGTACATCCGAAAATTCTGAATTGGCTAGTTGTAAATAGCCCACGCAATTTCAATAGTTCTTCCGCTTCCAAGATAAATTCTCCCGTTTGGGCCTCGTAAAAAGAGCTAGCAGGTTGATGAATCATTACCCTGATGATATACCTTAACAGGGGTTCCTCTATCTCGCGCGACAAGGTGCAGAGGAAAAATAGAGAATAAAAAAATGATAAATTATATATAGAATTGAACAACCGTACGTGCATTTTTTTCGCATTGCATACGGCTTTACGATGGAATTTACTTTATTTCCCTCAAAGAAATAAAAAATAGAGGATCGATCAGATCCCGATCAGTAAATGATCCAATTACCACCCTTTTTTTTTCGAAGGAGTTTAAAAATACTATGATGGCTCCGTTGCTTTATATTTATTTCGTCTATAATTCAGCAATCCCAAAGTTTCTTTTTTATCCGAAAAATAAGGAAAATTGCTTTTTTTTTACTCTTTCAAACAGAAATGTTGTTTTAAGAGTCTTTTGGTATGAAAAAAGTTTGTGACGCTGAAACGGACCCCCCCAACAAAATCGGGAATATTCTTCATCTCATACTACCCTTTCGATACATAATCTAATATTACAAAAAATCGAGATGCATTTTTCTCATATCGAATTCAAAGTGCCATGCTATTGTTACTTCATTTGTAAGATGGTGAAGGCATAGTATTCTTTTTTCTCTAAAAAAAAAACTCATTGGCGCCAAGCGTGAGGGAATGCTAAACGTTTGGTTATCACCTTGTTCTAGCCGATCTCAGTATTGGTGTTTTTTTATGGATCGCTATTTCAAGTATTGCTCCAATTGGACTTCTTATGTCAGGATATGGATCAAATAATAAGTATTCCTTTTTAGGTGGTCTAAGGGCTGCTGCCCAATCAATTAGTTATGAAATACCATTAACTCTATGTGTGTTAGCAATATCTCTACGTGTGATTCGTTAAGACATAAGTCTTCCAATTTAAGTTTCTAATAAACAATGGAATTTATAAGAAACGTATTTAAAAAGTATCTTCATTTTTTAATTAACCGCTCGGGTTGATAAACTAAACCAGATAGTTAGATGAGTGAAAAAAACAGCTTATAAATTCGCAGTAAAAAAAAATCTCATTTCCTATGTACAAGGTTTAAACGCAAATAAACATAAGCAGTCTTGACTGCTTACCCCCAAGATTTTTTAATGAATAATTCTATAACTTGAAGCGGGTTGAAAAGATAAATTTTATAGAGCTTTTACTATAATAAAATAACCGTATTACCATAATATTGAATAAAAGGTGGATAATTAGGAACACCAAAGTACACAAAGGATTCGTATTAGAGATTATGTAAATTATCCTAAGTTTACATACAAGAAATACTAATTCAGACCAATGGTGTCTTTAGAGTATACCGAATCAGTATAGCTATCCTTCTTCTGACACAGCAAGGCAGTTTCTATTAATATAATATTGAATCAAAAATTGATGAAATACAAATAGTCTAGAGTTTTTCTTTATGATTGGAGTGGTTTCAGGTTAGAAACCGAGGATCGGTGGAAGTGAGACTCTGACAGTTAAAGAATTTATCACAAATTCCGGAAGACTCTTCTAAACTAAACCCCCCCCCCCCCCAATTTAATTAGCTGCAAAATCTATAAGTCTATTTTCTTTATAGAAGAGGTTCTGGAGAATATCTTATTTTAAGTTTTATTTGAATAAATTTGGTTAATCGTCAAAAGAAACCACAACTAGAGCCAAAAAGTTTTTACCTATTTTTCAGATTAATATTAATATGGAATGGCCGAGCAAAGATAATAACAATGACTAGTCTTAGACTCGAGTTGGGCAAAATCAAAATTTGATAATATAACACCTTCTTTTATTCGAAATACTTTTTTTAGATGGATCAACTGCATTGCTGAGTCTAATGAGTTCAGTTTTAATTTTAAAGTGTTATTGTTATTTTTTGTTCTAAAAAAAAGAACAAACTCGAAATGATTTATTCTCTCTATAGTCAAAGCGATTAAAAGTTTCATTTGTAAATGAAATTCTATGGCATAATTCGTATTTTTTTACTATTAGATTAGTTTATTCACGTGTTTTTCAATAAAGTTGTTGATTCAAAATCACGAGATGTGTAGATGTCAGAGATAATAAGTCATTTCTTTTTTTGATACCGTCCTTACTTTAATGTAAGAGTTGATGAATCAAAAAATTTCAATTGAACTGCTTCTTTTATTCTTCTTTAAATATAAATGTAAACTCGAATTTTTTCATAAAACCTTTTAAAAGCGAAACTTAGGTAAGTGCTTTATAAACATATGCATAATTCATAGACATTAATGCTTGTTTTGGTGCATACAAGTATTTTTGTTGGAACGTTGATACATAACTAATGGAATGCTTTGAGTATCCCCATTACCTGATAAAATGATTTTATCAGTATCAGTAGAACGGATCTTTCCCTCATATTCGGCTATAGCGAGAACCCCAGAATCTAGGGCCGCTTGGCGTTCCAACCCGGTTCCAACAATACATTTCTCGGACTGAGAAAGCGGAACTGCTTGACGTTGCATATTAGAACTCATTAAAGCTCGATTTGCATCGTTGTGCTCGATAAAAGGAATGAGGGAAGCGCCAATAGAAAAATATTGGAAGGGAAAAATACTTCTAAGATGAACCTGTTCCCAGGCAATCGTCAGGAATTCTTGACGGTAGCGAGCCGGAACAACCTGTTCTTCCTGAATACCTTGATTCAGGGCCAAGGAATTTCTTGTGGATACCATTTAGTATTCATCATTGCTTGGTGATAAAAAAAGCATCTGTACCCTTGTTGATCTCTCAGAAATTTTATAAAAAGGACTTTCTAGAGACCCCAAAAAACCAATTCTTGCATGAATTGCTAAGGATCCAATAAGTCCAACATTAATTCCTTCAGATGTGTCAATTGGACAAATACGCCCGTAGTGACTAGGATGAATATCTCGTATCCGAAAACTGGCCGAAATTGCATTGTACATCCAGAATAGCCCTAAGAATACATGATCCCACGCGGATACTTGGCATGTTCCTCCTCTTCCGGGTCCATCACAAGGGAAACGAAACCCAAGATTAGCTTTATCCGGTATTAAACGAGAGCTACGAGCAAATAGAACACCTTTTAGAAGTATCAGTACTGTTACATGAATTGTAAAAGCATGAATGTGGTGGACCAAAAAATCCGCAGTCCCTAAAGGAATGGGTAACAAAGCAACTTTGCCGCCCACTGCTACTAAATCACCCCCCCCAAGTCAAACTGGTGCTTGTTGTTGCACCTGGAGCCGTTGCGTTAGGCGCTACAGCATGGATATTCTGTATCCATTGAGCGAAGACGGGTTGTAATTGTATAGCGGTATCTGAAAACATATCTTGAGGACGCCCTAAAGCGATCATGGTATCATTATGAATATATAAACCAAAACTGTGAAATCCTAGAAATATACATACCCAGTTGAGATGTGATATGATTGCATCACGATGTCTAAGAAAGGCCTGTTCCTAAAGGACCGAATGGATTCTTAATTGTAATTGGGCGATCTTTTTTAATTGATTCTTTGTGATATTTTCCGTCGTTGAGTGTAAATGGACCCATTCCAAAACAATTGGATGATGACAAAATTATAAAAAAAGGACATTCCTTATTTTTACCCAACAACGTACGAACAGTTCCTTGATTTTGGTTAAATGATTGTTGAAGTTTTGTCTTTGAATAAATGGAAAAAAAGGGATTCATATTGGTATACTTTGATTCATCATCAGAAAAAAGGGGGGGATCATTCCTTTTCCCGATATACAAAAGAGCGGATTTTTTTAACTCGATTCTTAGGAAATTTCGAATCATACCATGTGTCCTTACTTCAACAAAAGAAGTGTGGGCCTCGTCGATAGAAGAACTTTTTTTGTCGTGGTTCCAATTCAATACTAAACAAGTACGTACTAATTGACTACTTGTGTCAGAAATTCCCTGAGTGACTTTACCATTTCCATGAAGGATATAATTGAAAACCCCAAGTTGCACATTATCCCTTTCTTGCAATAGATCCTGAGGGAAAAGTGTTGCTAAATTGATACCGTCTGTTATTTCATATGTGACTACGGGTCGAACCAAAACAAAATACTTTTTCTTAGTAGGGGTGATCCGTTGGACATAGAGCCAAGTTGTCAAATTTGTTGATTTCTGGTAATTTGTCTTTCCGGGTGGTATCAAAATGCCACTGTGTCGGGATATTGTATCTGTCTCCCCAGGAAAATGGATATCTCCAGACAAAATTTTAACTTCAATCTTTTTTTTTTTCCTCTCCACCCGAACCATTCCGCCGACTTGGCTTCTTGTATTTAAAGTGATTTGCGTATCTACACCAATGATACTATTGTTTCGTACCATTATCGAAGAAGATCCGGGTAAGATATGTACTTCCTCGGAAATGAAAAAAAACCGATCTACTTTCGTTTGGTATTTTGGTCGAAATTCTTTGACTCCTCGATACTCAATCAAATCCTCTTTTTTAAGGATGGGGTGCATCTCTATAGTCCCATATTTAGTAATTCCCGAACTCTTTGTTCGGTAGCGAGGATCATCGAAATAAGCAAAAATGCTATTTCTATGGAAAATTCCATTTTGGGGTATTTCAATCGAGATACCTTCGGAAAGGGACATTAATTCTTTTTCTCGTTCTTGACTCGATTGAAATTGAAATGGAATGATGACTCTATTTTTGCGCCTCTTTGCCAATAAATCGGTGTTTTTTGCAGGATATATGTGATTACACTGACACATTTGATGAAGTTCTGAATAATTCGTAATCCTATGTTCTTTTTGACTCGATTTTTTAATAGAAAGATTCAAGCATTTATCTTTTACTGGATCATTAGTATTAATCATTGAGGCGTTAGAAACATCTATTTGTTCGAAAGAAAGAGAATGAGTGTTCGTTTGATCTTGATCCTTGTGGAGTGAAAAGGAGACTGCACTGGATCTGTATGGCCTTCCTGATAATATCCATAAACGGCTTGCTTTTGTTAAGAGATGAACATTACCATATGTAAATTCGGGTGCATGATACACATCGGTGCTCCAGTGCATTTCGCCTTCTGAGTCAGAATAAATATGTTTTCTTATTTTTTCCTTAAAATTGAGAGTCGATGCCCCCGCGCGAATTTCAGCAATCACTTGTTCGGATTCAACATATTGGTCGTTTTGAACTAAAAGAAAAATTTTTGGCGGAATAGTCACATTATGTAGAATATCTTTGCTCTCAATAGTGACATACAAGTCTATATAACATAGACAGGCAGCGTGTCCATGACGTGTACGTGTGGGATGAACCAACTCCTCATTAAATTTTATTTTTCCATTATAGGGGGCTCGTACATGTTCTGCGGTTCCCCCTGTGAATACTCCGCCCGTATGAAAAGTTCTTAATGTTAGTTGAGTACCAGGCTCCCCGCCCGTATGAAAAGTTCTTAATGTTAGTTGAGTACCAGGCTCCCCAATGGATTGACCTGCAATAATACCTACAGCTTCGAGTCTTGGGGTTAGCGAATGAATATATCTTAGATATATTCATAACATTGGCGTTATGAAAACTTCGAGTCTATAACAAATGCTTTTTTTTAGTATTTTTTTATATCTTAGATTATGTCATTAAAATCTAAACAAAAGCGTCTTTCACTCTTTAAGTAGTTCTCTTTTTTTTCATTAGCGATTTGAAGGTGGTTATGTTATTCCGTTTTTCCAAATAGTAAGCGTTTTTTTCTTATCACAAGTCTTGTTATATATATGATAGACGGACAAAAAAAGATCCTTTATTTGAGCAAGTAGTACTCAGTTGAGTAATTCACAATAGCTATTATTACTTAATAATAAATATTATTATTCGTTTTGTTTTATTGTTTTATAAAATAAAAAATTTTAGTCAAATTATAAACAAAGGTTATGTTTTTGAAGATCCCCATAAATTCCGGTACTTGTATTATATTAATACTTTTCATCCTTTTAATTGACACAGACCCTAGTTATCTAGTAAAATGGGGAGATGAGGCACTAGAAAGGGGAATAGAATAGTCGGGATAGCTCAGCTGGTAGAGCAGAGGACTGAAAATCCTCGTGTCACCAGTTCAAATCTGGTTCCTGGCACATTATTTTTTTTATGAGTATATTATTTATTCTCAAAATTGACGAATATGGATCGATAGTAAGTTATTCAGCTCAGTATTGTGCGAAATAACCCATCTATTTAAAAAATAGATGGGTAGATAATTTAAATTTAAAAAATAAAATCATTTTTTATGTTTTCTCTTTTTTTGTTCATTTTGTGTTTCCTCTCTAGAGTCTCTAAGAGTTAAAGGATAAAAATCAAAAAAGTTCATCTAAGATCCAGTAGAAATAGATAGAAATATAATTTGATTACCTTTAATCCTTTAATATCGATTTCTCTTTTTGCTTTTCCTCATACATTCTATGACTTTAGAGAACCCGTCTAAGTAAGTGTAAATAATTTATGTATGCGCGGTACAAAGTTCAGGATACAGAACTTTTTAGTTCATTCTATCGGCTCTTAGTTCATTCAAAAGTTGTATTTGGGGAATCTCAAAAAAATGATTCATTTGTTTTTTTTTTTATTCACCCATAATCCCAGCGGGACGTCGATTACTCCGGTTGATCGAGAACATACAAATATATCTCATACTGTAGTGTTTTTTATCCGTTTTTATCATTCAATAAGCATCTTGTATTTCATAAAAACTGGGTACAGTATAATCCTTACGTAAGGGCCACCCTACCCAACTTTCGGGCATTAAAATACGTTTTAGGCGTGGGTGATTATCATACCAAATTCCTAACATATCATAAGATTCCCTTTCTTGAAAATCGGCGCTTTTCCAAACCCAGAAAACGGACGGAATTCGAGGATTACTCCTTGGAGCAAATACCTTTATACATACCTCTTCCGGTTGGTCCGCATCATACTCTAGTCTCGTAAGATGATACACACTACATAACAGACCTCCTGGCGCTACGTCATAGGCACATTGAGAACGGAGATAATTGTAACCATATACATATAAAATAACAGCAATAGAATGCCAATCTTCGGGCTTAATTTGTAAAGTCTCCATTCCTTGGTAATCGAAGCCCAAAGATCTATGAACTAGCCCGTGTTTGACTAGCCAAGCAGACAAACGACCCTGCATCTTGTTTATATCTCCCACATTATTTTTTTATAAGTATTTTAGGTTTACTTTCCCATACGATGAATTTCTGAATAATGAATCTGTCGTTTATGTTTACAATTACAAATAAAGTGAATCCGATTTAATTCACAAATTCGTGGGAAGATAATGAAGTTTTGTATTTGAAAAATGTTTCATCTGAAGTAAATGGAGATTTATATTTATAGAGTAATCCTTGATCATAATTTCCAGTATGAATACTACGTCCAACACGAAACTTGTGATTGATAGTAAAACATCGATTCCTCTGTTGAGACTTAATTCTATCTTCATAGATTTCCCTGGATATTTTCTTACGAAGCTTTGTTATAGCATCTATAACTGCTTCAGGTTTAGGAGGACAGCCCGGCAAATAGACATCCACGGGAATTAGTTTATCAACCCCCCGAACAGTACTATAGGAGTCGGTGCTGAACATCCCTCCGGTAATTGTACACGCTCCCATAGCAATAACATATTTAGGTTCCGGCATTTGCTCATATAATCTTACTAAAGAAGGCGTCATTTTCATTGTTACTGTACCGGCTGTTAAAATTAGGTCCGCTTGTCTAGGGCTCGATCTCGGTACCAGTCCATAACGATCAAAGTCGAATCGTGAACCTATTAATGAAGCAAATTCAATGAAACAACAACTGGTTCCATATAGAAGTGGCCATAAACTCGAGAGTCGTGACCAATTTGAAAAATCATTTGATGTAGTTGAAATAACTGAATTTTTGGTTATTCGATCAAGTAGTGGAAACTCAATGGAATTCATAACTATTTCCCTCTTCTTTTTTTTTTACTTTTTTTGTATAAATATTCGGGGATTAAGACCATTCCAATGCTCCTTTTCGCCATGCATAAACTAAACCAACAATTAGGATAAGCACGAAAATTAAAGCTTCTATAAATACGGATACGCCCAATACACCGAAACTCATTGCCCATGGATAAAGAAAAACTATTTCAACATCAAAAACAACAAAAACTAGAGCAAACATATAATAACGTATTCGAAATTGTAACCAAGCATCCCCCATCGGTTCTATACCCGATTCGTAACTCGAAAGTTTCTCCGGTCCTTTGCTACTCGGCGCAACAATTCCGGAAACTAGAAATGCTAAAATAGGAATAACACTTGATATTATTAAAAATGCCCAGAAAATGTCATATTCATAAAGTATAAACATAGTCAGACTCCTTACGAATGTGGAAAATATGTCGAATTTTTTAATTCCAAATTAGAATTGTCAAGTTATCCAGAACTACTTAGTCAAAACAATCATTTTTTTTATTTTGAGCGAACTACTAAATATAATATTTTATTATAAAAAAAAAGTTTATCTCATTTCAAGCGTGATTGACTGGAATATTTTTTATCTTTTGTTTTCCATTCCACTGAATTTTTTTCGAATTATAAAATTCTAGAAATCGATATTGTTCTTAGCTTTTATAGATACAAATATCGTTTTTTTCAACTCGGTTTTTGTTTTTACTAAATAAGCAAGGAGAATAAATTCCAAAGTGAATTCTTATTTTTTTTTATGAGAGATAACTGATGGGTTATTAAAAATAAAAGAATATTCGGAAATTTGAATATTAAAAAAAATGTGTTCTAGTATATAAAATTTTAGGGCTATACGGACTCGAACCGTAGACTTTCTCGGTAAAACAGATCAAACTTTTTTTATTCTCAAAATGATTTGAACTGTTTCAAAGACCCAACATGCAGTTTTTTTGCATTGGGCTCTTTCATTAACTGATCTAAATATTCAGTTAGTCCACCATATTTTTTCTTGATAGAAAGAAAATGGTTCCATGTGCTGTGATTCATTATTTATTTGAACTTTGATTCAGAAGCACTACCAAAGTTTTTCAAAAAAGAGTTATATTGACGTAGGTCTGCCTTTGGCCTATATTAATTTCGAAATTAAATGGAGTCTCTATCGTTCTGCTTAAAGAATATAATATGAAACTTCATACACCTTAAAGTTCATCGGACGAAAAGAGATTTTTTGAGACCTTTATACTCATAAAGCCTAGCATTCAATAGGCTGCGTATTCACCTTATCAATATTTCAAATCAAAAAAGGGTTCTATTTGGTGACTAAAGGAACACCTGAATCAGACCGAATTAGAACTAAGTGTCAGGCTATTGTTCTCTTGTTTTGTTTCCTCAAAGTCATAGAGTAAGACATCGATTTATCAAAAAGAGTAATGGAATCTTTTTGATTGCATGATGGACTCCCCTGAAAAACATTGGCGCGCGTGTAAACGAGGTGCTCTACCTAACTGAGCTATAGCCCTTGTGCTACATAACATATTTTAACATGTAGATAATTTCTTGTCAAGATGAACATTCCCGATATAAAATCATAGTTCTTTGATCTCTTTGATTTATATTGCTTATAAACAATATTGGATTTATAATCCATCTATGTGATGTAACCCCTTGAGTTATCTTTAGTAATGAAAAAAGAACCTACTTAACTCAGCGGTTAGAGTATCGCTTTCATACGGCGGGAGTCATTGGTTCAAATCCAATAGTAGGTAAAACTTATTAGATACCAGAGTCAACGGTATCTAATAAGTTTTTATATCCACCCTCTAGATTATTAAAAGACTTTTTTTTTAATTATTCAATTTTGTATATCCTATATATTTTTTTATATCTTAGGCGTTATAAACATTGACTCTTTAAGATAACAAATGAATGCTTTTGAAAACTACGCTTTTGTTTAGATTTTGTTTATAGTATTATAGATCGAAGTTTTCATTCTGTACATGCCAAATCATGAATTAGTAACTGCATCCAATCTCCAAGAAAATCCCAATTGTTTCGTTTCGAACTTTCGATTTTTGAAATGGAATATTTTTATTTTTGGAATACCCATGAATAGGATCAAATCTTATTCCATGGTATTTACATGAGATTCCTCTTTCTTAAGTGAGTTCCCGAGAGGGCTTAGTTGATCCATGATTTCTCTTTCATTTGTTTCGAGAAAAGAAAGAAATATATCGATCAATTCCGATTCTTTTCTGGTCGAGATGTCTGGATCCATGGATCTAGGTGTCTATATAGATATTGATATTGTTCATGGATTAACGAAAATGTGCAAAAGCTCTATTTGCCTCTGCCATTCTATGAGTCTCTTCCTTTTTGCGTATGGCATCGCCACTCCCTTTGGCAGCATCCACTAATTCGGAACTTAATTTGAAAGCCATATTTCGACCCGGACGTTTTCGGGCTGCCCCTAATAACCAACGAATGGCAAGTGCTTTTCCTTGTGTGGATCCTATTTCAATGGGAACTTGATGAGTTGATCCGCCTACACGTCTTGCTTTTACTGCTATATCAGGAGTTACTCCACGTATTGCTTGACGTAAAACAGATAGTGGATTTGTTTCTGTCTTTTGTTGAATCTTTTTCACGGCTCGATAGATAATTTGATAAGCCAATGATTTTTTTCCGTGTTTCAGAATACGGTTAACCAACATGTTAACTAATCGATTACGATAAATTGGATCGGATTTTGCAGTTTTTTCTTCTACAGTACCTCGACGTGACATGAGCGTGAAAGGGGTTCAAGAGTCAGTTTTCTTTTTATAAGGGCTAAAATAACTTATTTTGGCTTTTTGACCCCATATTGTAGGGTGGATCTCGAAAGATATGAAAGATCTCCCTCCAAGCCGTACATACGATTTGGATCGGGTCGGATTCGGGTCAAATCATTCTAAAATGTTCAAATTTAAACATATTAATATCAAAATTTATCTCATATTATCTTAACTTGAAATTTTATTGCTAATTGGAGTGTTTGAAGATATGATATAGCTATCCAAGTCCCTTTGGTTCAATCGATTCATTTAAATGTTTGATTATTCGGGTCTGAGTCATTTCAGTTCGCGTCTATTTCGGGTCGCGTCAATATCGGGTCAAACAGTATTCGGGTCATTTTCGGATTCGGGTCCGGTCATTTCGGGTTTCGGGTTGAATTCAGATTACAAATTCGGGTCAAATTCGGATGTTCGGGTCAAGTATTTCGGGTCGGATGTTCGGGTCTGGGTCAGTTTTGCCAGGTCTAGTACTAAGACACTGAAATGTAAATTATTTTACTAAAAACCATGAAGAATCCTAGTAAAAGATAAGAGAGGGCCACTGAAAAATCTTGTTCAGACATCGAAGATGTAATTTCTGGATTCATCACTAATTGTACATTGTATATGATAGATGATCTTTGTCATGCATCGTTGTTGTCATCGAAGTTGTATTGTTACCTAGGATTTCGCAACCGAAGAATAAATTTTAATCAAGGTTCATCCTGTCATGAAAATATTTTAGGCGGTTCCATAGATGGAGACTGATTACGTGTTAGTCGTAGTCAAACCATACTTTCACATGACTTATTTATGGGTTAACATCAAATACCAAGACTCATTAAGCCACACTGAGTTAACGTAGACCGCGATTGAAATACATGAACCCTTAGTCACGCATTTTTTTATCACACCAATAGAAGAATGGGGTTTGATACACATATGAACTTATGCACCAACGGTTCAAGTGTGATACTTATGATTCAACCATAATGGTACTTGAATTGAGCAACTAACCAATAGCTGGAATGGTAAGTGAAATACACTAAATTTAACTTAATTTAGTTGGATTGTATCTAAAATGATAAACTAGTTGTAGCTAGTAGATGAAACATCGATAAATAAACTGAATTTAAATTAGCAAAACTGAATCTATAGTTGATATGGCGGCTGATTTACTAACTCACAATGCTTATGCCATGCTCGTGGGAGTACAAGGAGCATGATGACCTTTCTCACAATAAACAAGTAGGCACGCCACTTAACAATGATTTTACATTTTGTATTTCATGCGCCCACCCCGTTATTGTGAGTGGAAGCACCATAATTCTTGTGCTCCCGAAACCATGGTATAATTTACCACTAACACAAGTTAATTTGATTCAATTGAATAATTATGAACTCTTTATAACTTAACTAAAATAGTAGCTAGCATTTGGTGGAATGAAACTATGTTGACTACATAGAAATGATCTGAATAACCAAAAACTTAACTGAACTTTGAGTTATTAGCTAATAATTGAAACGGTACTAAATGAACCTAATTTGAACTGGTATGTACGAACATATCGAATTGATATTGTTAAACCAATATTAATAATTAAAAAAAAAAAAGAGGAAAATTTGGTTTGGCGCTAAGCGTAATGCATTTAGCGCCAAACCAAAGTCATTTGAGCGCCAAATTAGAGGCATTTGTGGCGGCCATCAGCTCGGCCACTTTCATTTTTTTAACCTAATTACTAATATATAATGGGATCTTTTTATTATTAGCTAATAAAAGGGAAAACTAAAAAAAAAAAAAAAAGATAACAAAATAATAACATTACATGAAACTGATAACATCAAATCAAAAAAATATTATGCATAATCTACTCTAGCCACTCGTCACAAAACCATTTGTTGTGTAAGTAATTGAGGCTTACACGGTGTGTAAGCAAATTAAACTGCCCTCAGATTTAAATACAATCGTTCCGTTGTGAAAATTTATGATCTGAATTGTGATTATCTTGAATACTGTAAACTTGAAGGAAATTTGATTTTATCTTATCTAAACCCATTGTTTTAAAAGTTGTATCAAATAGAGCCTTTGAAAATATTTCGAATTAAGTTTGGTTTGACTGTGATCATTGCCGAGTTAGGTTAGTTCATTCATTGTGTTTAGACGTCTGGTTCGGTTTGGTTCAAGTCATCTTCAAATAGATTACTTTTAATGGTTTTTTTATCGTTATTTTGGATTTTTGGGCATAGTTTTCTATCGAAAAAGAAAATACTACATTAATTAAAAAAAAAACTGTTTTATTAGATTATCATTGACTTTGATCATTTTGAAGACATCTATCGGGTCATTTACCATCTTGTCATGAGTGATGTTGATCTCTGTGAGGGCGTTGCTGGTTTGCATTGGGTAAAATTCACAATGGCTAATGATTGGGCTCAAACCGGGTCAATTTCAGGATTCGGGTTCGACACATTTTTTAGTCTTGTCAAATCGACTTTGGCATCAAAATTACTCCCTCTGTTCCAATCTTTTCTTGGACTATTCCACTTTCGGCCGTTCCATTCATTTTTTGGCATTTCGGCATATGGGTTGTTTTTGTTTAATTAATACTGTGTTATGGGCCAATATTAACACTAATCTAAACTTAATACTAACCCAAGCCCATTATGCATTGATTAAAACCCACCCTCAACATTCTATGTCCTCCAACCCCTCTCCCACCACCTCTGATGCGCCCCTTCACCGCCTCACCCTTTCCCCACCGTATCCGGTTTTAGGAAACAAACATGGTTTTTTAATTGGACATAAACCGGACACCGACCAGACACACACCACACACCTAACACGACAAAAAAAATATGTCATTTTGACAAGTTTTTTTTTTTTAACAAAAAACTATTTTTTTCTCTCTCCTATTCTAATTACACTAGCTCATAGTTCAAGTACATGTCTTACTTTTATAAATCTCCTTGTACTCCCATCTTCCTGCTCCGACCGGCTCTTCCACCTTCGACCGGCACCGCCTTAATAATAGACCTCCTCTGACCGACGTCCACTAGCAGCCCCATGCTACAGCCCTACCTGAACATGGCCACACCACCCCCACCTCTACCTACCTGTATTCATAGTACTTGTTAGTTTTGGAATTTTTGTCGTGTCCGTGTCCGCAAAATTTCAAAGTGTGGTGTCATGTATCCGTATCGGTGTCCGTGTCCGTGTTCGAGTTTGTATCAGTGCTACCTAGCCCACCACCACCTACACCTCTACAGCCTCATCCTCCCTGAACTCCGATCACGACCCTTCCCCCCACGGTCCACCCTCGTCGTCCCCTTTCTATTTCCTATTACTCGTCGGTGTTGGAGAGGACTAAAAAAGTCGGGTATTAGGGTCGGAGTAGGGGAGAAGGAAGGACGGTTGGCTGAGGCGGGGGAGGGGAGGGGTCGCCGTTCGTGGTGGGGTGTGGGAGAAGAGAGAGAAAACACGAAATTATGGATCTAAAAGGAAGGAGAAAAAGCAGAGGGGATGGGTGCGAAGGTCATGGGGCCAGGCAAGCAAAGTGATCGATGGAGCAGGTCGGTCACTCTGGCGGTGGGCGATAATGGTGTCGTTTGGATGGTTGAGGTGGGGGTAGGGCGCCGACCGGAGGTGGCTGTGGGTTGGGAGGGGAGATGAGAGAATATTAGTCGGGGTCCAAACCCAAAGTCCAAGATCCCACCGGAACAGAAAGAGTATTTTTTAGGGGTGACATCAATATCCTTCGATCAACCTCACCCGTTTATGTCTTCAGAGATGTGAACTTTACCTTTATATTTAACTTTATCAAACTTATACCTCACTATTACTCCACTCTGTCAACTTTGTCTTGTATTTTTTTTTTAAGATCAGTAGCATAGCATTGAAGAAAAGAGGTACAAGAGTGTTTAGATTATTACATCATAATTAAGTCCTACTAAGTCCGCCCAGGTCAATGTTTTCCCCTGAATTAAAGCGGGGAACAAATGTGTCGTTATCAGCAAAAAACATTTGAATAACTGGGGGAGGGGTTACAAAATCGTTAGATTGAATACATGTTAAGGTCTCTCTAGCCTTGCGGGCTTAAACATCAGAAACTTGAACCCACGTCCTCAGTATGCACAGAGTCATCTTCTTGATATCATCCTTGATGAAAACCCTGCATATGTCATATAAATTGATGAATCGACCATTAACTCTTTTTGTGCCCTGAATTCCTAGAGTGACAAGCTTGCAATCATTAAGAATAGTGACCGATTATCGGCCATGGTCTTTACACCAGTTGGTTGCGACAAGGATGCCAAGGACCTCTGCATGCGTAGCATCCAAGGCAAAGAATGATGCCATGAACCCAGCTGCCCAAGACCATCCTGATGGAGAAGGATGCCACCTATACCTGCAAAAGCCGATGAGAGAGCAAATGATGCATCTACTATGAGAGTAAAGTGTGGGCGGGGAAAGGTGAGGTGACCAGGGATGAACTTAGGGGTGTGGGTGAGGTTTTCATGGATAAGACCAGGGGCGAGTGAGGTAAAGTTGACAATTTGTTGCTGAGTGGTGCTAACAAGGGCGGGTGTGGTGGTATTTTTCATTTCAAAGAGCCAAAGGTTGCGACGTTTTCAAATAGCCCAGAGAAAAAAAAAATAGGTGGTACTACAAGCACTATCTCTAGTTAAATTAAAGGTGAAACCAACCGAAGGGTTAGGACAAAAAAGTGAGTTGGAATATTAAAAAAACCAAACCTCATAAGTACGGGGACAGTCTCTAAGAACATGTAAAGCATCCTCAGTAACGGAGGACCAAAGGAACAAGATAAATCACAACCCAAGCCAAACTTTGTGTTGTATATTACTCCAAATTTGAACACTATGCTCATCGTTCTGAGACTTAATTTATCCAAAGATTCCAAGCAACGACTCATATTGGACGCATTAGAGTGTGAACCAGTGACAATAGACAATTAGTCCCAATAATTTACTACTCCATGATTAACAGAGTCAATGAGTCAATATTAAATTATATGAGAAAGAAACCAAGTTGAAAGTTAGAAAAGAAGAAAACAGAAGATACACACTCTTGTTCTTTGTATCCATGAATTATTTTATTGAATTCATTTCCTTATATGCGCGTTTTGGTACGTCAATTGACTACTACAGTCATCGTTTAGCAAAACGAGACATTTCATTCTCCTTTTATATAAGTAGTTCGTACTTTTCGAGATAGCACTTCAACTAAATACAATAGAAATGTATTTATAGGAGAAGACTTGTGAGTTTATTACACGCTCATTCATTAGATTCTTAGAGTTAAGTACTCCGTATCATTTGACTGAAGTTTCCCTTTACACTGAAGCTTCCCACTCAAGTCTCAACATTATAAATAAGTCCTTACACACAGATACAACAAGCTTAAGGTGAGTTAACACCATACAGTAAACCTTTACCTGCAGAAAAACTTTTCTTCAACTGCCATGGAGTTGAACTCTAGGAAACTCCATTTCTCATTCTTCCTCTTACTTTCTTCTTTCGTCTTTCTAGCTCGCGCTAAGCTTCATCTCGACCCCTCCGACTACAATGCCTTCAAGATGATTCAAAGAGATTTAGGCATTCATGATTACCACCCTTCTTTCACAACAACACCCTGCAACTCTCCTGCAGTTTCCTGCGAAAGGAGAGATTTAAACAACAAATCAGTACTCAAAATCACTCGTATTGTATACGATTCTGAGCAGCTGGATGGGTCTGTTTCCCCTGTGATAGGTCAGCTCTCGGAGCTTAGAGAGTTGATTGTCACCAACAACCATCTTGCTGATCAACTGCCTCATGAAATCGCTGACTGCAGCAAACTTGAGGTACTTGAACTCAGGAACAATCTTATCTCTGGAACTGTGCCTTCTGAACTGTCAAAACTCGTACTTCTGCGAATTCTTGACCTGTCTGCCAATAGATTTTCTGGAGTCTTGAGCTTTCTCAAGTACTTTCCAAACTTAGAGAAACTCTCACTTGCTGATAACCTCTTTGCTGGGAAGATCCCATCATCATTGAGATCATTTCGCAACCTGCAACTTTTCGACATTTCTGGTAATGATGACATTCAAGGCCCAGTACCTGAACTACACGGAGCAAGATATTCATCATCAGCGCTCTCAACAAAGAGCATAGTACCCAGACGGTACATCCTTTCTTCGAATTCAACACGGAACAACCAAAGTTCTTCCAAAGCTGCTGGAGCCCCTGCTCAAGCTCCTTTGCCATCAGAAGAATTACAGGATGAGCACCAAGGCAAGAAGAAGCTTGCAGCTTGGTTGATTGGATTACTTATTGGAGGTGGAGCAGGGTTCTTTTCGGGGATGACCTTTTCAGTCTTGGCGAAGGTGGCCTTAGCTCTGTTGCGCAAAAGCAAAAACAAAACCATATCACTTTTCAGTTCACTGATTAAAAAAGAAGAAGACCTTGCCTTCTTAGAGAATGAAGATGGTATGTCCAGTTTACAAGTGATAGGCAGAGGTGGATGCGGAGAAGTATACAAAGCCGAATTGCCAGGGAGTAACGGCACAATACTTGCTATAAAGAAGATAATCCTGTTACCAGAGGACGCTGAAGACATCAGTGAAGAAAATAGCAAAGTGATGAACAGTTATTTGCGCCAAATCCAAGCAGAGATAAACACTATTGGCAAAATCCGACATCGCAATGTGCTCCCTCTACTTGCACATGTATCACGGCCCGACTGTCATTATCTGGTTTATGAGTTCGTGAAAAATGGCAGCTTGCAAGACATTATGGCAAAAGTTGCTGAAGGGAATTCAGAATTTCACTGGCTGGACCGGTACAAAATTGCTCTTGGAATAGCCACTGGAATCGAATATCTCCACATGAATAGTAGTCCACGGATCATTCACAGAGATCTAAAACCTGCAAACATTCTCCTTGATGATGACATGGAGCCTCGAATTGCAGATTTTGGGCTCGCCAAGGAAATGCCAATCGGAAAAACCCATATGTCAACTTTGAATGTAGTAGGAACACTTGGATTTATAGCGCCTGAATACCATCAAACTTCCAAATTTACTGACAAATCTGATATATACAGCCT
Source organism: Spergularia bocconei (assembly GCA_963457585.1). Lineage (NCBI taxonomy): Eukaryota > Viridiplantae > Streptophyta > Magnoliopsida > Caryophyllales > Caryophyllaceae > Spergularia > Spergularia bocconei. The sequence goes on from OY734955.1 coordinate 17,379,592, forward strand.
TGGGGTTGTGCTAGGAAGTCTGATGATTGGAAAGCTCCCAAGTGATCAGTTTTTCCAGGACACAGAGGAGATGCACTTGGTAACATGGATGAGGAATGTCATGAATTCAGAAGATCCTACAAGAGCACTGGATCCTACATTACGAGGAAATGGGTATGAAGAGCAAATGCTTAAAGTCCTGAAAGTTGCTTGCTTTTGCACTAATTTAGATCCCAAACTGAGGCCTAACGGTAAGGATGTTAGGCATATGCTGTCTCAAATAAATAACATTAACGAAGTATGATTCTCATTTTCAGTCGAGAGTATTTGTAATCTATGTAACCGACTATTTATAACAATGCCATTCTGAACGCGTGAACTATTACAAATCAGAGTAACAGTTTGAAGTTTAGTGGATTTGTTTTAACTTGTAAGTAGAACCAATGCAACATCTATGAAAAAACAAAGGGGGGGGGGGGGTGTATGCAACCACTACTAAGCATGTAGATATCATGATCTATTGACTTCAAATCAACTGACTGAGACTTGTAAATCACGTCACCTCAAAAGTGCTGCAGAAATATGCAGTCACATAATCTGTGTAAACAGACTTGAAACTGATTCCTGAAATATGCAGTCACATAATCTGTGTAAACAGACTTGTACATCAGAACACAAGAAGCTCTAGTAAACAGAAAAATACGGAGTGTGTACCATTGAAGGGTGTCCATTTTAACTTTCACAATCCATCTTTTAACAGAGGTCAAAAAATATGTGAGATGGTAACCATGTTGCTTGAGGTCGCAAGGAAAAATCATAATTTGTTCGACCTAGAATGTGGTTTTCATCCTTTCAGTGATGCCAGAAGTCCCTCCCATATGTCCATTATGCCTCATTCAGATGTTTATTATGGAATTTATATTGTCACGCAGTCAGAGTACATGACAATTAATATGCAATGTGCCACCGAGGCCTCTGCTAGTCAAAAATCTCCAAAACGGCCTCAAAATAAGAAGCGGTCAATGAGTCCATCTTTAAAAAATATGTGTGGAAAATTAAGGTTGAGGCCTAGTTTTAAACCTTAACAGTAACATTACATCTGAACTTTCTAACTCAATGTCAGGCTCCACATTGATCAGTCTGCTTACAATGCCTACAATTTATCTCAAATACACTTTGCGGCATTGGTGACCACCACCCTTCTTTCACAAGCTCCTACAACAAAGTATCATTTACGACTCTGAGCATCTTGGTTGTGATTGGCCAGACTTATAAGCTAAGGAGTTGACTCTCACAAAACAAACACCTTGCTGGTCAACTGACAAAACAATTCACTAACTGCCGGAAACTAGAAGATCTTAACCTCAATGACTAGAGTATGTTCTATCTAAATCGTCTAAACAAGAGCGCCTACAAGTGTTCAATCTGCCTGCAAGCTCTCCTAACCTCTTTCCCAGGCAAATACTAGTATCATTAAGCTCATTTTAGCACCAATACTTTGACATATCAGGATTTTTTTTTGTTTCAAAGACCAGTTCCTCTACTGGAAGAGGCAGAACTTACATGGTCTTTCAAATATTTAGAACTATCAAAGTATCAAGTAATTGGAAGGAAAATCTATGTGTGCTTTTTTATGTCGTGAACTTTCTTTCCATCCGATTTCCACCATTTTCGGGAAGAAAGGAATTGACAATTTTAATGAAGAAAGGAATTGGCTTTCATTTTCCGCCCAATTCCTCTCTACCAATTCAAACACCCTTGGGCACTCACAACCTGGACACCCCTACTCCCCAACTTTTTACATCCATTATGCTCAACTCGTATTCCTCTCACATCTTCAAATAAAACATACTCCCTCCATTTCATTCAATTGTTGACGTTAGGCTTGGATTCCCCTCACAAAACCCAGCCCAACGTAAACAACTGAATGAAATGGAGGGAGTATGAAATAACTATAAAGAACCCGTTTCACCTACATCTTAATGAAGAAGCATTTTCTTTCATTTCCACATTCCGCCCTATTCCTCTCTACCAATTCAAACACCCTTGGGCACTCACAACCTGGACACCCTTGTACCTACTCCCCAACATTTCACATTCATTATGCTCGACTAGTATTCCTCACATTTTCAAATAATACATATAAAAGAACTATAAAAAGAACCCGTTTCACCTACATTTTAATGAAGAACCATTTCCTTTCATTTCCACATTCCGCCCAATTCCTCTCTACCATTTCAAAGTCAAACACCCTTGGACAGTCGCTATCGGGACACTCTTGTACCTACTCCCTCAACTATTCAAGTTCACTATGCTTGGCTCGTATTCCTCTCACATATTCAAATAAACGTAAAGGAACGAAAAAAAAAACCGTTTCACCGACATCTTACGCTAAGGCGTATATACTCTCGAATCCAAAGAACAAAGTAACATCACGCTCAAAAGTCAAAACATCTTAACAGTAAACTAGTGAGTACTGCAAAATTAGAAAACACAAAACCCCAACATATTTCCCCCAATTTCATCTTCCTAGTAGATTAAACAGATTGGAGAAACGTAATTAACAATTTCGAGGCAAACTTCAATTACCAAAAGTATAACTTCATCAGACTGCTCTAATAACATGAGCAACAGAAGAACAGAACAGGAAATCCAAATTGAACAGAATAAAAGAGTGAAAAGTAGCGTAAGACAGAATCTAGATTTTCCTCCATAAAAGCGCGGGAATTAGGAAGAACTTACATGGACAGTATAGTAGACCGAAGTTCGCCTCCGCTTTACACAGAGAGAGAAGACTTTGATCGCGGATTTTTTTAATTTTTTTCTTTCAATGAACTGGAATTTTGGTGCTCCAAATTTCTACCTTTTTTACTTTCTTTTTTTAACTATTGATTTATTTACAGTGTGGTAAGGTTAATAAGCGAGCCCCTATAGCTCAGTGGTAGAGCGTCAGTTTCATAAGCTGAAGGTCTGTAGTTCAATCCCGCAAAGGGGCACTTTTATGTTTGTTTCTGTTTGAGACGGTAGACGATAAAAAAAATTCGATTATGCAATGAAAAAGCTCGGTTACTTTAGGAACTAGGACATTGGTGCGCACTTACATGCACAGACACTCCAGAGTAGACGGAACTTTTTAAGAAAAATTGTTGCCTTAGCTTCTCTAATGCAACGGTTCTCTATAGTGTTGCAATAGCTATGAAAACTGTTGCCTTAGATCTAAGGCGACCCCCCCTAATGCAACGAATTGATAAGTGTAGCCGAGCCACTAACAAACAAATCACAATTATAATGATAACTAAACTTATAATTATCCAATGTAATTAAGCAAAGCACAGCCCCAAAATGTCCTTCTAAAACCCCACTCTCAACCATCCGATCATGATCATCATTTCTCTCCCAAACCATAATGAGCCCATCACAGCCGCCCGATAATAACACCCTCCCATCTCTACTCAGCGCCAATGCATTCACAACCGTTGATACATGCATCTCCATAGTATCTACCATGGTATGCCGCCCCATCTGATCATTCCTCTCCCACACTCTTATCTTACCATCCGCTGACCCTGTATACACCCTCCCGTCAACGGAAACCGTTACGGCGTTGACCGCGTCGTCGTGCGCTGTTACGGTCTCCAAACATTTAAAATCACTTCCCCGCCAAATTTTCAAACTTTAATCCCAAGAAACGGAGTATATCAACATAACCCCGTTACTTATACCACACGCAAGTCCTGAAACGGCGTCGTCGTGTTGGATCCAAAGTTTTCTTTTATGACGTCTTACTTGTACGTAGTTCTTAGTCCACATAAAACGACGTAGTTTGTCACGTAATGTAGGAAGCGTTTCCACCAAACGGTGTCGTTTCCAAGCGCGAATTTTACTGTCTTGGTGCCCGGTTAAAATTGTGTTGCTAGCGTCACCAAGGAGTAAAATAGACTCAACAAACCCACCAGAGGATAAATAATCCTGGCCGTTGAGAGACAATGCAGGGTGATTGATGATAGAAAAGGTGGTTAAATTAAAGACGTTGATTTGATCACGGGACGCGGCGTAGAGGAAGTTGTTGTGGACCGTCAAGCAGGTGATGTGGTGGTGGTTTTGGGTTTTTAGTGTGGTTATACATTGGGGTTTCATGTAATAATGGTGGGGTGAGATGCATGGGATAATTTCTCCACTTTTATCAACAGTAGTATAATTATTATTAGCATTATTGTTAGTATTAATGTAATTATTGTTGGAGGAGTTTGTGCTTCTGAAGCTCCATTCTTTGGAATTTGAGGATGAAGAAGAGGAAGAAATACTGCTGGTATATGAAGCCATATTTTGATCCTTTTTTTTTCCAAGAAAAGTGTTGTAAAGGGAGGTATATATGTTGGAGTTGTGAGAGTTTAATCTCCAAGCTTTGTCTAAATAAAAGAAGAAGAAGGCAAACGGACTTTGTCTTTTGGCGTTTCGGGGGTTAATATCTTGGTTGAGCCTTTTCGTTTCCCATTCCTATTCATCTTCCTCCTATATATTGATCCTCCACCATATATACACAAACACACAGAATAATACCAATACACAAAAAACAAAAAACATATACAAATATAATGGAGTTTTGGGTTCCTTGATTGAGCATAGCATTGGCATACGGGACCTGTTATATCAATCGGTTTCCGTCAGTGCAGACGAAGATCGGTGTTGTGTAACCTGGAGGGCGACTGCCATGAGGGGCTTGCACCGTGGCTCGGCGAAATTGTCTTTAAGGTCAGAGGCTTAAAAAACCTCGCCGCAACAATTTGCACAATTCGATCAGATTTCCAGATAAGTCAGATTAATTCTCTATATTTCCAACAATCTTAAAGACGATTTGTTGTTAATCTTGACTGCGTTGAAAATCGCTAATTCTTACGGGTTCATGCGTATGATTTCTTTTGATGTGATTAAATCAAACTCCTTGAATTGAAAGTAATCAGACGGATGGTTATGGTTGATATGCGTTTGATGTAGTAAAATTGTTGATCAAGTTCTGTGATGCACGCGATGCTCGTTATTTGATCGCGATCATGATATTATGTACATTAGTTTTTTTATCATGCCTTTTTTGCCGCTTTGTTCCCTCGGTGAAGGATGTTCTTGTCTTTTGTGTTGGTTAAGTTTGAAAACTGTGATCCAATTGGCAATTTGGTGATATTCTATTAGTTAATGAACTCAGCAAGGTTATTGGCATGAATGATTCAGCGTATCATGAGATTTCTATACGCAAGTGCTTCATTTAATTTGCTCTCTGATGTTAGTATTTGTTCGAGAGTTTCGTGTAAACAAAAAGCTTGCTGGTGAATCTTGTTCTTGTTTGTTAGATAGCAAACTCGCCAGTTGTGTTTTTAAGTTTGAAACCTTTGTGACATTGTAAGAGTAGATGTTGTGCTATTTTTGTTCCAATTGTTGCACAAGTAACTAAATGAAGAAGTGGGATATCTAATGATTGTTTTTGTCAATGATCGAGGTAAATTTATGAATCGGGATCGGACATCGTGCAAGGTTGGAATGTGCGAAAAGGAGCTCGATTAAGAAAAGTTGAGCCCTCGTTCTTGAGAAAGATGCTAAAATCTGATCTCGTAGGATTACAATCATCAGATAAGTATACTTCTATGGTATATGCATGATTCGTATAATTTGCTTGGTGTTGTATATTTACATATAATGCCATGTTAGAGTAAGAATAAAAACTTGTTGTCTGTTTCCTTAATTACCTGTTTTTGCTTGTTCAAAGCATGTTTATTGTAAGTAAACCTAAGGTTGTAAACCTGTAATGGTTGAAGTAATTTAAGTGACAAGTCTAAAGTTGTCCAGTTTTGTGACGAACTTGTAGTGACTGGGTCGGATAACTTGTTTTGATGTTCTGATTACTCTTAGAGTTGTTTGTTGTGTTCAGTGTGAATCTCATGTTTAAGTATTGTACAAATACATGTGAATGTTGACTATAGAGTTGAACACAAAGTTGTAAACTCTTATGTGTTGTTGTTTGATTACTAGGAATGTTTTAAATTCTAGTTAAAACGGTATTCACATGTATCTTTTGAGTGATTAAGGTCACTAAGTGTATGCTTTAATTGAGATTGTTCGAACACAAGGTAACATAGTTCTAATCTTTTGGATGTGGAAAGTCTATGTACGTGATTGATTTCTTTCGAGTTCGAATGTGGGGGTAATTCTTGTAGCCTTGTTAGCTGGTTAGAGGGGCCCGTTGATACATTGGTCAATTAAACTGTTGTAAGTTTGAGGTAGCATTTACCTGTTTCATGAACTTGGTAATTGTGGGGGTTATATATTTGTATAAGTTGATTTATGTCGACTGTGTATTTATCTGATCAGTGAGTTGTGAGGTTACTTGTTTAATTGAGTCAAGTAAAATCCTGAAACGTGTGAGTTACATGTGTGCTGTTATAAGCATGTCCTGATTCAGTGTAAACCCCGAGTTATGATGTAACCAAGTGAATTGTCTGACCAATCGTAGATACAAGTGGAACTAGTAGTAACGAACTCCTGTGAATTGAAGTCGGAATGTCTTGGCAAACTTGAGTATTAAGGTTGAGTCATTTGTTTAATTAGTTCAGCTAATGTATTAATTCAGTCTGTAGGAGTAAGTCAGTTTTTGACGTGTTTAATCCTAAGATGTATATGTGCTGATTTGGTGTGAATCCATCCTACATGAAGATTCTCTTTATTTAAATAAGCCTTGTAAGTTGTTGAGTCAATTACATAATTTGTTTGTTTGTTCTGATTCAATAAATTCTGTTGAGAGTTGTATTTGTTTGAACAAACTACTACTAGAGGCTGTAGATCTTTGAGATTGTAAAGGATCTTATTTAAGATATGTATTTGGATGATTCGCATGTTGTTTGATAAGGGTGGTAAAATATGTTTTGACCTTTATTCTGTGAATGCGTTTGCAACTTTATGTGCCTATAGAAGCTGTTAAGCTGTCTTGTACGGGTCTTACATTGCTGGTATGTTGAGACCTTTTGGGCCTAGTGTAAGCTTTGGTTTGCAAACGTAATAGTCTTTGTATTTCAAACAAACAATGATTTGAATAGAACTTACACCTTTGTAACTGAGTTCGATCTGGAGTATTGGAGTGTTAAGTATACACATATATTAAGATTGATAAGTTATGTTTTTTGGTTGTGAGTGTACTTGTGTGTAAATCATTGATGAATGAAATTTGTGGTTGATAAGTTGATAGTATGATCTAACTGTATGTCTATTAGTTGAGTGAAACAGTTTCTAAAAATCTATCCCAGGATGACTATGTTAATATTTGATGGTCTAAGACTGTGGGTCAAGATCTAGTAGTCGATGAAATTGTCTTGAGAGTTGGTCTCTCTTAAGGGATAGATGGGTAAGAGACGTAACTCGTTCAATGTATGTTCTCTTGTATATATATTTTATGGATATTTTCTTTGTGAGAATTGAGAAATGAATCTTAGAGAGCTGTACACATCCTAACTTGGTATGTTCTACATAGACTAAGAAAGTACACATGCTTCCTAAAGCATTGTTCCAAATAATGCTTGAGTGGTTTGTTTAGATGGAGGGTACTTAAACTAGAGGTTTTTTTGGCGTAGGTTCTCCTAGTTTGTTACATATGCTCTAATGGAAAAACTAAAGTGATAGTATTTAAAAATTATTTTTACCATGTTGGGTGATTCCTTGGTAAAGATAAAATCTTTGTATTAATCTAAACTATGTGTACTGAACACTCTAATATAGAGTATATGTGTAGCAGTAGTTCTGAATTCCTAAAGAAAAGTGACCTAAAGTCTGAGCGGGCTCATATGTGAGTTCTAGACATAACATAAGTATTCCAGGTTGAATGAAATTTCTTAATGAATCTATATCCCTTCTTGTTGGGTGGTCCTAGTTCATGGACTTGATAGATTGACCTTAATACTGATATGTATATGAAGCAAATGTTGGTTATTACAAGAGACATATTGTAAGTCCGAGCAATATGATATATAGACTGTAAGTCCAGTGGACTGGACATTCTATGTGAAAGATTGTAAGTTTGAATAACTGTGCAATCTGATTGGTAGTTACCTGATGCGGGGGTACATAAACTACTATATGTGCAGCACTTAGGCAGCTATCAGCTGGAGCTAGCCAAGAATGAGCGTAAGTGGAGTGACAGGTTTGGTCACCATTGTAATAATTCTTTAGACTCAGTGAAGTTGTAAAAGAATGAAAAATGTGTTAACACAAATATAACTGAGAGAGGCCTGGTTGTGATAAAGCAGTGGACTCAAAACTGCTGAAAAAATGGAATTGTAGATCACCAGAATGATACGTAACTTTGGATTCCTACTCTACATTGTACAGTTCAAAGGATACACTGTTATTGTCATGGCACTAATGAGAAATAAAGTTATCTCCATTTCTTTATTTGCTTTGATAGTATCAAAGATAATGACGTGCATACTACCTTGTGTTGAGGTTGAGCTTGAGCTCTTAATGGACCCATAGCCAAGGTGGTGGAGGACGAATTCCTCCTCACCGGGTTTTGGTGGTGTGAGGGTAGCACACTTGATGGGATCCACCTAGTTGGTTGTGGAACATATGTAGTGAAGGACGGATTCCTCTTACATATGGCAATGAAGACCGAGTCTTCTTGCGTGGCTGATTCCTATGGGAGGGATAGTGATAACTCACTAGAGCTTCCAACGAAATCCAGGTATGACCTAGGGCCTCATCAACTATGCGTCAGAGTTCACTCGTGAGATAGTCACGTGATCGCGATATAACATTATCCCTTGTAGAACTGATAGTCGTGGGTTGGGTGGTGCTTTCATATCACCTCTCTTGGTTCAAAAACTTACGTTTACCACTTGATGCATGACCGCTAGCCTTAAACTCCACAGTGTGTTGATTCAAGTCGCGAGACATCTACACATATGCTTGAAGTTCTTCGTGTGCCTTTCCTATGCTCATTTGTCTTTTGATGCTTGTCGATTAGTGGGGGATTGTTGGAGATGTGAGAGTTTAATCTCCAAGCTTTGTCTAAATAAAAGAAGAAGAAGGCAAACGGCCTTTGTCTTTTGGCGTTCCGGGGGTTAATATCTTGGTTGAGCCTTTTCGTTTCCCATTCCTATTCATCTTCCTCCTATATATTGATCCTCCACCATATATACACAAACACACAGAATAATACCAATACACAAAGAACAAAAAACATATACAAATATAATGGAGTTTTGGGTTCCTTGATTGAGCATAGCATTGGCATACGGGACCTATTATATCAATCGGTTTCCGTCAGTGCAGAAGAAGATCGGTGTTGTGTAACCTGGAGGGCGACCGCCATGAGGGGCTTGCACCGTGGCTCGGCGAAATCGTCTTTAAGGTCAGAGGCTTAAAAAACCTCGCCGCAACAATTTGCACAATTCGATCAGATTGTCAGATAAGTCAGATTAATTCTCTATATTTCCAACAATATATAGACTGATGGAGAAATTAAAGTAGTATATGAAAATGTTCAGGCGATGCTATTAGAGGTCTAATATTTAGACACAACAAATTAGACCAATTATGTGGTAGTTAGAATTCGTTAGTGTATGTAATAGATAGTTTAATCGGTTGCAAACATAAAAGTTCTGTGACATGACCCACTAAGGATGGACGTACAATATCGAATAAAGTATGAGGTGTAAACAAGTTGATAGTTAAGAATGTAATGTACATTCAATAAAATATGTGTTAATTTCTACAATTGAACAATTCATTTGGTTTAGAAATATAAATCAAAATTAGAGTAGGAAAACAAACTGGAGAGTTTTAATGAATCAAAAGGAGGATATACATTCATACTTTCTGATTAAAAAAAGAACTTGTAAGAGAAGCTCTAGATGCATGAACCATGTGGCTAGTTAAGAGAGGTGAGCATTTTTTTGGCCTTAAAATGGTGATTCATCCAAAATAATTATTTGCACTGTGACAACATGGGAGGGAATATCTGATTGTGTTTGGCCCAATATGATTTTAATTTACTAATTGTCAATTAAAAGTAAGGAATGTTCTAATTATCAAAGTGTGATGCTCTTAACATACGAGGTTTAATAGTGGGTTAGTGTTGTTGATTAGTCAGTGTTGCTTCCACCCATTGATTGATTGATCGATAAATGTTAGTTTATAGAGATATAATTAAGCTAAGACACTACTGCATGAAATTATTTTAAATAGAACTAGTATCTCTCCGCACCATAACATGTCAGTAAAGGCTAGAACGGAGTATTTTACAACATCGTGAGTGCCTCTATGTATGATGACATCGTTATAATTCGTATGATATTGTGCACTTTGGGTCAAGTCCCTAAGGTTCATACTAGTGTTCTTTATTTCTTTTTCCTTCGAGGGCAAGAGCCAAGAGTCATATATACTACGGAGTAGTTACATTGATGGTATCTTACAAACAAGTCTTTTATTTCCCGAATCTCCATTATATGCGACTTGAATTTGTACTTCAACAAATTAGAACAATGTTGCTTAGATTACTAGATGAGTGAATGATAGTATTGACACGAATACACTGTTGCAAAGTTCATTATGATAGAATGAGGCGGTTAAGGACGTTTGTGATCGATAAATTATTCAACACTTAACACTATAACCTACTAGTAATCTAGTATTCAACACTTAATATTCAGGTGGTCGGTCCAAAGGCTAGAGTCTAGACCACCTTAATACATTTTAACATTATAACCTAGTACGAGTATTTAGCAAGTAATAGAGTAATTCATCAAAGATGAAGAAAATAATTTTCTTATTAGGCTTCACTAATCACATTCACAGATAGTTAACCACATAATAATTCGTAAGATTGTAAGCAATTACGCAGGGAGCTATTTTCAATTAAAAGGTATAAAAGTGGTGTGGTTGATTTGATTCCCTCCAATCTTAATTCTTAAACTAGTTTTGTACCCGTGCAAAATTGCACGGGCGGCCCGATTACATTACATTTTTTTTCTTCTTAATCAAATTAAACTAAAATTTATAGGTGTAAATTACTATAATATGATTTACTTTGTTTAAATTTAATATAAGGAATATAAATTACGGTGCAAATTTATTGAATGGAATAGAACATGTCAATTGTGCATATTTGTTACGACGGTTAGTAAATCAAATTATATTTAGCTCGACTGTATTTGTCCTTAGATTAGTTTTAAAAGATGGATCAATGGGCAAATCATGATTACGAATTGTGTTATTTACCGGATTAATTCAAGAGCATTCACAAAAAAAAAAAAACCATCAAATTACGGGTGCAAGTAGCAATCGATTAATCTTTTCGTACATAAAATTAGAGCTATTATCTAGTTGGTAATCATATCTTCCATAAAAAAAACGATTGCTTAAGATTTTCCCCAAATGAAATCAAAATGAATCATGAATCATCTCTATAATATCCTCATCATCTTCAATAATTCAACATCAAACTGGTTATTCGAATTGACTTTTTGTGAAATTTTTTTGAGTGACTCTAACCAGAATCAATTTTGACAACCCACTTTTACGCATACCTAAGATGAAAAATAAAACGAAATTAAGATGCATTTTAACCATGATATTCTTTGATTATCAAAATCATAGACGCGATTTTACCCATATCAAGATGAAAGTTAAACAAAATTAAATGCATTTCTTCCGGGCCATGATATTCTTTGATCAAATCTATTGACCAAATTTCACCTATCTTAAAATGACAGTGAAACGAAATCAAGATGAAAAATATGGAGTATAGTTTATTTGATGGATCAAAAACTAATTTAGTTAATCTAACGTGCTTTTGTGTGTCATGACCCTATTTTTTTATGACACATTATCCGTATTAACTCGCACCTGTTTCACTTTCATATGTTTAGTTTTATCTATCTCGACTCGCTTTTATGGGTCATGAACCCACTTTTTATTACACATGATATCTGTTTTGATACTCGTAAAAAACGAATTTAGTTATATCTGACTATCTCACACCATTTTATGTCATGAACCCGCTTTTTATGACGCATGGTCCATATTGGCTCTCACCCGTTTTGACTCTCATATGTTTATTTTTTATTTATTTGCCATGCTTTTGTGTGCCATGAGCCTATTTTTTTTTATGACACATTACCCGTATTAACTATCATATGTTTAGTTTTATCTATCTGGCTCGCTTTTATGGGTCATGAACCTATTTTTTTATTACACATGATTGGTATTGATTCGCATCTGTTTTGATCCTCGTAAAAAATTAATTTAGTTGTATCTGATATTCTGACTATCTGAAACCATTTTATTATGTCATGAATCCGCTTTTTATGACGACGCATGACCCATATTAACTCACACACGTTTTGTCTCTCATATGTTAATTTTTTATTTATTTGGCACGATTTTGTGTGTCATGAGCCCACTTTTTTATGACACCGTATTAACTCGCACCTTTTTTAACTATCATATGTTTAGTTTTATCTAAATGGCTCGCTTTTTTGTGTCGTAAACCCACTTTTTATTACACATGATTGATATTGATTCACATCTGTTTTGATACTCGTAAAAAGCTAATTTAGTTGTATCTGACTATCTGACACCATTTTATGTCATAAACCAGCTTTATATAACGCATGACCCATATTGACTCACACCCGTTTTGACTCCCATATGTTTATTTCTATTTATTTGGCGCTTTATGTGCCATGAAGCTGTCTTTTATTACACATACATGATCGCTATTGACTCTTGTATGTTTAGCTCTAGTTATATTTTTCTACACTTGTCAAATATTACACGACCCGTAGACACAATTGACCCTTAAGTAATATAAGACAATAAAGATTATTCTCTAATTTTTTTGTTTCAAAAGAAATGATTATTCTCTAATTTGATATCAATGAATATATATGCTAACTATATGGAGTAAGTTGCAATTTCGGTCAAAATCGAAGAAATGATCAAATTTTGTTTCCAAATAACTTACTGTAGAATACTGTATATGGTAGTGCAATTATTGACCGAAATATTTGCTTTTAAATTTGTACGAAATATCAGGGATTAATGCCCTTTATATATAATTTTGTTAATAAAAGAATCAACAAAATTAGTTGCCTTAGTGGTTGAAGTGTTATAATATAATTGTGAGGTCACAGGTTCAAACCTTTATAGCCTCATTTTTTCAGAGTTTATTAGGTAGCTATTGATAAGGTGGCGATGACATCAGCAATGACATCATCGATGATGTGGACGCAAAAATTTACACTAAATGTTTTGCCTATTAATTAATACTAGTTTATTGGCCCGTGCAAAATTGCACGGGGGTTGTTATATGAACTTGTTTGTAACTCCATTTTATTACTCCTAATTAACATAAAATATTATGACGGTAAAAAACTTACCGACCAGATGTGACCCGTTGTTCAAGGTTAATACCATTTTTTTCCTGATCAAGTTCGGCTATAGATAACTCGAACCCGTTTTGACCAGTATCCTTTTGGGTTAAATAAGATAACCTGTTGTCCCACTTTTTCTAAAATCTATTACTTTTAATAATTGCGTGCATGATAAGGTGACGTGGCGAGGTTCAACGAACAACTGACACGTCAACAACACGTCAGCACTCATTTAACACGTCAGCAATGCTCTGGTAAATCAACCAAAAATGTGTGAGCTAGGATTTGAACCATTGACCTCTCACTTACATATTCATTATGTTACCAACCAAAAATGTGTGAGCTAGGATTTGAACCATTGACCTCTCACTTACATATTCATTACATTACCAGTGTGCTAACTGTTATTTCATGCATATTTTTACAATTTATTCTATATAAAGGAAAGAATCAGTCCAAATAAAAAAAAAATACAAGACATTCATACGGCCCATTACATTATGTGTGTGTAGTGATTTTTTTTTTTATGATCAAACCCTAATTACACACTATTATATAAATGGTAGTCGACATAACATTCGAGACAATGACATTGACAGATACAAATCTCTTCTCACGCACATATTCTACTGCAAAATGGAAAATTGTGAAGCAATATCAACTTCACAAGTTACTATTGAAGCACCGTCAGTTGAAGTACAATCTCAGGTGGTGGACGGTGGAGGCGGCGGCAACATCTCAAGCGGGTGTCGAATTGGTGATGCGTGGTGCTGGTGGGTAAGGGAGGAGAGATAAAATAAAATGGAGTATTTTGTTAGCCATTAGATCTAGGTGAATGAATGCCCAAGATTAATTCTCTTCGTATTATGATTCGTTAATTATTGAAACAAATCTAGAAATCTTAAAAAGCGAAAGAATTTATAAACTAATTTTTATTTACATTTACATAAATCAATTCATCAATTCAAAGTGAAGATATGAACAAGAATATATGTTGATAAGATTTTTCTATATACTAAATATTAAAAGAGAAAAGAACCACATATTTAAAACCCTAGGTATTTCAGCAATTTTTAAACGAAGATTCGGTACATGACTACATGTACAGTTAGATCGCTCTATCACTTTTGCATGGTAACCTGGGCCTTTCGAGGAGAGACGCTAGGACTAGATCTAACGATGGAGTATGCAAGTGACTAGAGTGAAGAATCAGAGAAAACAAGTGGATTAGAAAATATATGCTTATTGACCGACATCGAAAATATATGCTTATTGACTTATAAGTTGATGCACAACGATAGATGTCATTGGTTATAAAAGTAAATTGATTGCTCACCGATTATATTATTAGAAGAGTTTAAAATATTCAATATACTCTGAAAGTAAGATATAATATTTTCGGAGAATGGTGGGGTCATCGCTCAGGAAAATCAGGGGTGGTAACTAGAGGAGTCAAAAATATGTGTGTGAAAAAGGGTCGAGCATAAGAATAGACACGGGTGAAGAGAACATGGTACAAGAATGGAGTTGGAGGTCGAGTAGAGGAGTTCATGTGGGACGGATCCGCCCCATATGTTGCATAGAGATGAGTGGTGCCAAGTGGAGGAGTCGATAACATATGTGTTATAAGGGGTCGAGTATAAGAACCGACATAGGTAAAGGGGACAGGGAGTAAAAGAAATGACCGAGTTGGAGGTCGAGTATAGGAGTTCATGTGGGGCAGAGCCTCATATGTCGCTTAGGCAGATCAGGGCAAGTGGAGGAGTCGATAATATGTGTGTTATAAATGGGTCGAGTATACGAATTAACACGGGTAAAGAGGACGGGTGCATAGGAATTGACCGGGTGGGGGTCCAGTACAAGAATTCACTTGGAGTGGGGCCTCAAATGAGTTCATGTGTGGCAGTGCCGTTTAAAAATATGACAAGTGAAGAAGTGTTGGTTAAGGGGCCAAGTAAGTATCGACTGGGGGTGAGGGTCGGCTAGAACATGTGACATAAGGGGAGAGGGTATTTGTAACACTCCAAGATTATGGAAAGTGGTTTATGGAATTGGTTTGTCCTAAGTTGAGACACTAAGGGTCCGTTTGGTATCACTGTCGTTCTCTGTTTTTGATTTTTTATTTTGAATTTTTTTTGTTAAATAAGTTGCAAAATTAAATTTTAATTGCATGTTTCTATAATAGTTATACTGAAAATGAAAACTGACAACTAAAAACTGAAAACCAATTTTTCTGGTTTTCAAAAACGGGACTTTGGTTTTCAAAAAAACTGAAAACTAAAAACTAAAAACGATACCAAACAGACCCTAAGGTTTTTATTATCATATGTTTATAATAGGTTTCTACTATACATTACCAACAAGCCTTTCACTTGTTAAAACTCAAGCATGGATTTACGAACTTAAGGGTGACATTTAATCTTATTGGGTTGTGTTGCGACGTATGATGCATCAGACTATTACAGTGTCGTGTAGCATGTTGACGGGTGATTGGGTGTTGGGCAATAGAAATTGATGGTTGGGGTGCAAATTGTCGGTCAAGGATCTTTGAATAAGAATTAAAATGAATTGTGGGGACGCCTAGGGTATTTAAGGGGTAGAGCGTAGAGGGGATCAACTAAGAAAGTTTCAGGATGATAATTATTGTCAAGTTTAAAAGCGATTGTTGGTTTATGCGTTCAATAGGAGATTCAAAACTAAATAAGTTGGTAGGGACGATATCTTATATGATTGCGTGCATTTTTAAACATATTTGATCACACGGAAAAGACAAAATCATTATCATTGGTCTTAAATTCCTATATTTATAAATTTTGGTGTTGTTTTCTATCAACATCTATAAATTCTCTTTACAAATTTTAAATTTATGTTTGCTAATGCTATGTTTGAAATTTCTTTATATTTGTCAATATTACGATACTTTTATTTAATATCTATAAATTAAAGTAATATGGAGTATGACACAAAACTATTTCATATAAGCATTTGTAATTCCCGTGCATTGCACGGGTATAAAAACTAGTTAAGACTAAAAGAAGTGTGTTTAATTTGGTATTATCTTAGAGAGGTTATGTTTGATTCAATAAAAACGTGCACGGGTATAAAAACTAGTTAAGACTAAAAGAAGTGTGTTTAATTTGGTATTATCTTAGAGTGGTTATGTTTGATTCAATAAAAACAATTTAATAAGTATATCGAATTTATTTCAATATTTTATGTTTATGTACGAATTACAATTTATGACCCGTGACGAGCTATTTTCGGGTCCCGTTTTTGTGAACTGTAATTCATATTAACATCGACTACCTTTTATCACACTTTTTTTTAACTCTGACTCCACCCGTTGACCCGTATTTTGAGTTAAAGTGAAACAAACCCAAGATGTGTTATTTCCTAATACACTGCGGCTATATATATTACTTCCTAAATTATCTCCAAAAATAAAATGATTTGATATGATTCAGACTCACTCGTCCAAAGTTGTTTCTGAAATTATCTCCTAAAATCTCAAATCTCTTATATATAACTTTCTTAATAAAAATATCAAAACAAAATTAGTTGATTAGTTGCCTTGGTGGTTGAAGTGTTAAAATGATAATTCTAAGGTCACAGGTTCAAACTTTCACAAGCTCATTTTTTATGTAGTCAAACACACTCAATAATGAGTTGGCAATGACATCAGCAGTGATATCATTAAATGAGTGCTGATCTCATCGATGACATCACTGATAACGTGTATAGTGTAATTGAAGGCTAATAGGGTGGCTATTGGTTAAATTAATATAATATATATGGTACAATCTTTTTCTTTTCAGTTCAACTAATCAACTTACAAGTGTGAGACACATCATCCCTGAACATGGAGAACTCGTGAGAGATCAATTGTTTGGCCAAACTCCAATTTCTCTAGAAATCGTTTCTAAACGAGGAGCTCAAAATCGGAGCTACTACTTCTACGTAACAAATTGAAACATTTTCCTCAGTTTGGGTGTTTGGCCAAATTCCAAGTTTTGGGTGCGAGAAGTTGAAGTTTGGCCAAACACACCCTCTTCTTTGTCCTGAGCTAAAACTATCCAATTGACCAAAGTGTGACAATATAACAACGATGACCAAAATATTCTGAACACTTGAATAGTTGAAGTTCTTTTATCCTAAAGTATACTTAAAGGGTTGATAAATGTAACTTGAGGAAGATTTCCTAAGAAATATATAAAGTACATCTCTAACTTGATTACAGGTTAAGTAGTAGTTATCAATGTCATGACTTCACAGCAAAAACTCATGTAATCATATACGAAAATACAGTTCAAAGCAACACTGGCGAATCTCATAAAAGTTCAGTGAATTCTAACCTTAGCTGGTCGACAACAATGTGAGCAGATCAATTGGTAAAGCAGCAAGCAGAGAGCCAGAGAAGTGAAAACGTGATGCCAACCTTTAAGACATTCCGAAACCAAACCCACTCTAGGTGTAAAGAGAGCAAGGGTGCAACTGAACGCGCATTGACTCCAGCACCATTCCATTTCAGTAGTTACGATTTCATCACCAAATCCATCCCAATAACCAGCTCATTGTTATCTCAAGCTAAAATTCTATCAGCAATGTAGTTTCAGGAAGAGAAAGTATGAATTCCCAGTGGCAAGTCTGTGTATGCTGAACATACCTCTGTTGCTTCACAAATGGTTTAGACTTCATGCCATAGATAAAAAAGAGTCTTTGATTGAAGGTGGTTCAAGGGATAGGACCTTACCGTTCAGTTGTTTCATTGAGATAACCGTTTATCATAGGTTTCTTGTTCCTGACTGCAGTCAGAAGTTATAAATGACATTATCTTCAACGCCCAGATGCAGTTCGCAGGTTAGAATTACAGCTTATGAAACCTTAAAAGCAGCCATTTTTCATCAATTCCTGGCATCAACAATTCATCTGCAATCTACAGCATCAAGGGCTTGGACGCTCTAGAGCCTCGCTTACTACAAAACCAAGCGCACATAGTACAGCTCGTCAAAAGTTCTTCTTGTAGTACTCTAAAACTTTAGGGTGAGCCTTAATCTTGGAAGGGTTAAAGCCTGACAAAGAAAGACCATCCAAGCTTTTGAGACGGGAAAGAGCAACATAAACCATTCCATAACCAAATGCTTCTGAGAGATCAGTATGCAGCCTGTCAAGGGTCATGCCCTGGGATTTATGAATGCTCATTGCCCATGCCAACATTAGGGGCAATTGAAGCCGCTTAGCGATAACCTTATCTCCCTGCTTCACCTCCCATTTATCAGGTGTTATCACCTCTGTGCATCCAGAGTCAAAATTCACAATAGGTAACAGCTTACTCCCACCAGAGCAACATATCTTCGATAAGTCAGGTATCAAAGACTTTATAAAGCCTACAACTGTACCAGTGGCACCATTCACCAACTTGTGCTTCACATTTAGGTTTCTTATCAGCATCACCCTAGCACCTTTACAGAGCTCAAGATTTTCTGGTGCCATTACATGATTCAATTGCCGCTTCCAGCGATCTTCCACTGTATCAAAGGCTTTATAAGCAATAATCTTTTCTTGCAAACCTTTCAACCTCATCCTGTTTACTCGATCAACATCTTGAATTTTTGGGAACAAGCGCACCACTGTCTCATCCGGCTCCTCCTTACAGCAACATTGCTGGAGGAGCTCTAGACCTTGGGCATCTATTTCCCCTCTTCTGATACCTTCAAGAAGAGTAACATGCTCTGACTTTGACTGTCTAAAAACGGTTTCAAGCGGTACTTGGAACTGAAAGGTACAATCCCAACAATCCGCCTCAAAAGCAAATTCCACAGCATTACCTTTCGTATTAATAGGTGGTAACTGAAAGAAATCTCCACTAACTACAAGCTGTAAGCCACCCCATGGCTCATCACATATTCCATCCATACACCTAACCTTCTTAGCAATGTACTCAAACTTCTCAAACAACGCCTTATCTACCATACTAATCTCATCAATTACCAACGCTTTCGCCTGCTCCCACCTTTTCAAGGCCCTTTTATTTTCTAAAACCCTAGAAAACAAGGTTTCAGCATCAGCATCAGCAAGGCCAACCCCAGCAAATGACTGCAGGGTCTGCCCTCTTAGAGCACAGGCCGCAACGCCAGTCGAAGCAGTCACAAAAACCCCCTTTCTGCCATGCATTTTCACAAGCAACTTAATAATATGTTGAATCAACTTGGTTTTGCCAGTACCAGCTGAGCCAGTAATGAAAACCGAGTCGCCGCGATTGACAGCATCAATAATTTGTAACTGCTGCTCATTCCATTTAACCCTACTGACAGTAACATTTCTGGGTTTCCTGTTCTGGGGTTTCTTTATGGGACATTCCTCAGCAAATTGATTGTTTATGGTATAAAATTTCCTGACATTTGACAGGAAATCGTAACAAGGAAGTCTCGCGCTACGAAGTACTAACATTGCAGTTTCTGGGTATTCAATAAAATTACTGGAAAATTATCACAGGATTAAAAAGGAGTGAACTTGACATGATAAATGCAGGTGGGTCTAAAAATGGTGCTAATTATATACACTGAACTATGCAGTACTTCAATTAGATACTTAGTACTGAAGAAAATGTAAGGAGTAATGACGAAGATACTTACAGAGTTACAGATGACTGAAAAAGGGTAAAATTTACACAATTTTGTTCCCATTCCTAGAAATTGTGGAAGAAGATGACCCTGAAGAAAGGGCATTTCAAATTATGAAGAGAATACTCAGTAGGGCTAGAGATTGGGTCAAGGTTCACGGCCCATATATAATTGGTGGGTTAACGAGGTTTATGGCCCATATTTAAATGGTTAATCCGCAAATTATTATAGAGTACTTCCTCCGTTCGCCTATAAAACGCGTAGGGCCAGAAGCCTATAACACAGTTTTTAAGAAAATAAAATAAAAAATGAGTTTTAGGGTTGATTTGGTCATTACACAAAGGGGTATGTCCTACATGCATTTTTAATAAACAAGATGTTTTGGTCTTTATATGTACAATATAAGTAAAGATTCTAAGGCCCTATTTGATAGGACTGCATCTTTCTGAACTGAACTGATCTGATCTGATCTGATTTGAATAATTCTGATCTGCTCTGATCTGAATTGGTTGAAAATTTGATTGAATTTCAACGAATTAGTATCAATTATGGACCAAATACATAGATAGTTATTTGAACATTTCTGAACTGAATTGATCTGATCTGAATGATACTGATCTTCTGATCTGAATGATTCCGATCTGATCTAAATTCATCTGAGAATAAGTCCAATCAAACAAGGCCTAAGTACAAAATTTAAAAATAAACACTCGTAAATAACAAGTACGAAGTTTATAGGCAAACAGAGGAAATATTTGCCTTCGATCACTTCACAAGCCATCCACATAAGACGCATGGAGTATGGAAATCATTTGATCAATTAATTAAAAGTTTCAAGTCTTCTACGAGAATCCTTTCGAGGAGTTCGAATAGCATGCTGTGCTGAGGTGTTCCGGAGCACAAGCGAGAAGATATCTTCTTTCTCATATCGTTTTCATTTGTTTCATTGTTTGTCAATCTACTAATCTAGTTAAAAAGTATTTTTGTTGAAGTATTTGAGTAATATAGTGTCTATTTTAGTAAATAATTTACTATGTGAATCAAATGCACTAACTCATTAAGCGCGTAATTGAAAGACTTATAGCGTCATTGTATTAAATCATTGAAAACCTAGCTGAATAGAAATCAGGGTCGGGAAGTGTCGAGTACAAACATGGGTTTAGACTCTTATAGGGATTGGCTTGGTTAATTTTCGCCAACTACTATTTATTATGAGACCATCTCACTGGTAACTCCGATTCATCCGTAAAACAAGTTAAGTTCTTTCTTGGCTGATGTTGGCGCCATATGTCCATCACTGCACACACAAGCTAAGTACACAACCTAAATTTTTCGGAACATATAAAAAACAATGTGTAGAGTTGGTTTTCAACTCTATTTGGTAGAGTTTACCAAAAAATGTAAGAATAAATAAATTAATATTTTTATATGTGCCTTTCAAAATTCTTTCATTTTGTCTTATTACTAGTTTTGGTAAACTTCACAAAATCTACCACAAACAAACTCTAGAGGATCTTTATATAAATACATTGAACTTGGTTCTTGCGTAACTTCTTCAATACACCTAATTGTGCCAGAATTCTCAGAATGTCAAATCTTTGTTGCACTGCGGATTTGGTACCCCCACCTTCTTCTTCTCATCTAATTTAATACCCAATAATTCAGCAGTATTGTGTTCATCACTCATCTTTTTTTTCTAGCGTGGGTTATCTGATTAACTCCCCCACCCCCCCCATTTTTGTTTTGCAGGGAAAACTAGCCATTAATCTTTATACTCACACACAGGTAAATTCCAATTTAAACCCTAATTTTTTCATAAATTAATTAGATTAAAGTTGATTTGACATTGCCCAGATTATGAATTTCGTTTACGATGTTGGGTGTGGTGCTAATCATGTTGGAGTACATAAACCCATGAAAACCCTAAATTTATGATTTTCCAGTAACTGGGTTTTTCTGTGATATCATGGTATGCTTCTTCTGGACCATGTTTAGGTCACTTTGTTGATACATTAGGTAAAGGGTAATGTTGCGTATATTTGACTCCTGTACCCTCCTTAATTAGGAGCTGCCCTTAAATCACAGGGGTTATGCTGTTAATGTTGTTGTTACTTGATCTTGCCGCGGTCTTGGATAGTCCGATTTAAAAGACGTATTCTTAGGAATTGGGGTGCATCACACTGTGGTTTACTTTTCACAAATTCAGGATAACTGTTAACTTTATAAAATGCATCCTTGTGAAACCCTAGATTTAAGATTTTTCAGGAACTGGGTATTTCTGGGTCGGGGTTTTAGATGTGGATGTATGTGGTGAACCGTGTTTAGGGCACTTTGTTTGGGCATTGGGCAAAGGTTCTTCAAGGAGTTTCATACGGAGTATGTTAGTTCGAGCGTTGTGTCTAAAGGAGTTGTACTTTACTCCATCATAACTCTTTTGTGGACTATTAGGTTAGTTCATTTGATCTATAACAATTGTGTTATGTCAGATACTCAGATGACTAGGTATGAAGAATGGTGTGATATTGTGATTCACATTTCACTAATCTTTGTGGGATTCATTAATATGAAAGATCTTAAGATCACATTATGTTCGTGGGATGGATCAAATGGTAATGGATGTTGTGCTAGCGGGAAATGTTCTACTCCTTCCAGTTCTGAATGATCTTCTTGTTTCCTTTTTGGGTCAGTTCTAAATGATCTTCTACTTTCCTTATCTGTAATGCTTTTTGTGGTCCTAATGGTTTGCAACCCACTAACTTTCATTTTCCACCACATCTTACTTCCTACAAAAAAAATCCGTGCTATTTTATTGTGGAACATCAAGTAGAACAGGAGGGAGTATTTGGAGTTAATGTGAGGGTTGACGACTTGGCATCTACCATTTTTTCACATTTTTTAATACCTTTTCCTAAGAAAAGAAGGTTTCTAGTCATAAATATTTCCAATTTATGAATTACGTTCCATTACCGCTTCGACCAATTATAACTTGATACCAAAGGGGAGAAAGATTCACTATTCGGTCTTTGATGTATGATGGACTAAAGCATGATGGCTTTACTAAACTATACGGTGCTTCCCAAAAGTGAGAGCATAACTTTCGTCAGAACAACTTTCATGATTGAGTTTCTGGAGTTGTGAGCTTGTTATTGCCAAGGGGGTTTAAGGAGAGAAATAGGCAAATTAGTGACTTGGTATCGTCACTTGTACATTAAGGCATTAAGGCTTATCCAAGCATTGGCTTTCCTTTTTCCTTTTTTTCTTTTGGGGGGGGTGTATGCAGGAATTGAAATCACAACCTGGATATTGTGATTCGTATATTGCTTCTTTTGATTTTGGTTTGTTACTTTGCCTTTGTAGCTGTCGTTGTCTGATACAAGTGAAACTTTAGATTGTCCGACTTCATCTTTCTTATGGTGACTTGCTTGGAGCAGTTAGAACCTTGGTGTGGTATGTATGTTTGGACCATGTTTGGGTCGTACTAGTTGAACATTAGGCAAGGGTTCTTATGTTAAATTCCTAGTTAAAGAAGTGTGTTCAAAGACTGCCGAACTTTAGATCTTCACAACCATTTCTTGTGTCAATCACTTAGTTCATTTGACCTACAACAATTGGTGTGTCGGTGCTGGATAACATTATGGTTAGAGGATTGCGTGCCTATTCAAAACCATCCAGAGATCAGTGTCAACACATTTCACATTGTATCTTCATGGGATGCCTCACACTCTCACAGGATGACCTCATGTATTTGAGGAAGGGATCCAAATGTAATGCATTTTGTGCTTACTTCTAGTGGAGATATCTTAGTGGAATTGACGCTACCGCGCAAGGGTTGACAACTCGAGATCGCCAATCCTTTATTTTCTTTATTTCTCTAGATTGCCACAGTGTACGATCTGGGCTGGTGATTTTAGGAACATAAGAAATAGGATCCTAGTCATAAATCTCAATTTGGAAGTTACTCTCCTTTACCATGTCCACCATTCACTACTTGATACCAAAAGAACCATTGGAATTTACCGTATCACAGTGATATTCTGGTTTCACATGTTATTCTCATGGGATGCATCATATTGTAGTACTTGTCACAGTTGCAGGAGAACCGTTCCTTGATTAATTGCTGTCTTAAGAAGGTGCTTGGGAAATGGTAACCAAACTTCTGTCATGGATTGGTGGGGTTAAAGGTTGAGACTCAGCGGTTCTTTTGCTTTTGTTCTTTTTGGATCTAACTATCTAAGTAGCCTTTTTCTAAGAAATAAACTTGGGAGTTTTTGTAGCTGCTTCCTGAAAGTGAGAGCAAGACATAAGCATAATCTTTTTTATGCATTGGAATGGAATCAGAAATTTAAATTGTGATCCCTATGCTGTTTCTTTTCTGTTTGTTTTTCGTATGATGCCATCATACCTGTCGTTATCTGGTGCAAGTGTGGTAGGTATCTGCATCCTTATGCCTATTATGGCTCATCAGAAAACAACCTGTCTTTGTTTTCTAGGGGCGTAAGGTTCCGTACATCCAACCCCCCTTAACCTGCCATAGGCAGGAGTCTTTGAGGGATTAGGGTAATGTTGAATTTAGTTAGAATTACTTTACTCTTTTTATTCCTATGTCGTATACTCTTTTTGGTTGAATATAAATGTCAACCAATTCAAGTAATTGAATTGTATCCTCTTTATTTAAGATACTTTTTTATCTTTTCTTTTATCTGTGCAATAATTTATGGTTATATGCCTCATGGAGTAGGTAATAGGAGCCTTAGAATGCGGAGTATCACCTTTGGAGCAATTTGATTAGTTTCTCTTCTTGTCAGTGGAGCTGTTTAGATAAGGAATCCACATGAGTGTAATTTCCTTGTGTGCATTTTCTTAAATGGCAAAGTTCATACTGTTGACTATTCATCCTTCTAAGTCATAAACCACAGCTGCAGAACCATGTATGAGGAGAATGATGTATATTGCCTTATCGTGATAGATATGTTCAATCACATTGTATTCACTTGTACATGTGAGGAAACATGTGCAAAATCTTCTCTATTTGACTGATTTGTGCACTTTTATTCTTCTAATATCCCAAATTGTGAGGTTTTTTTTTGCAAAACTGTGACCATCCTGTTGTTTTTTGTTTAGTAGCGTAGTATGTAGTATCGGACTAAAGAGATTTATCCTGCCGAAACTGTGACCGTCCTGTTGTTTTTTATGATTTCAAAGCTGAAATATGCAGCCTGGAAGTAAAGTAGTAAGCCGTAAGATCATAAATTCATAAGTCATAACTGACAAATTGTAGTTTTATAACTGATATCACATCGTGGTAACTGGCCAGTATAGAATCTTTAGCCAAAACTTGAAGAGCATTACTTCTATCTGTGTTTTATCATCAACAACAACAACCAAGCCATATTCCCAAAATGATTGGGGTCGGCTAACATGAATAGTCATCTTGTAACCATCCTGTGTTTTATCCTTGAAAATTATTTACTTATCTGAGAAGTATATAAGCATTGCGGGACATTTTTATCGCTCTATTTCCACAAATTTTTCTTAGGGCTTATTGTCTTTTCTTAATTACAGAACTCTATTCTGTGTTATTTCATGTCGTATCTCCAGGAGACCTCTTTAGTAGTGTTAATCTCCAACTGTCATGATGCTTGACATATAGCTGCTAACTAGCTTATCCAAACCTTAGCACTCTGCAGCCTCTACCCGAAACAGAGAAAACATATTACCTTGCTTCATCCTCACCAAAATTACTCAATGTCCTACTTTTATTCTGCTAGTGCCGGATAGTTCGATTTTTTTTTTTGTTTTTTTTTTTACTGAAATATTTTTGAACTAATATGGTTGTCAAGCCCCGAGCCAAGTAAACATAGTTCACACTTGCTATTTGCTATAAGAATTGTTTTCTATGTATGTGCAGTGTACTGGGACTGATAAATCATTAGATATAATCCTGCCCATTTGACCTCTAACTGTCGACATTATTGCATATATATCTTTCCCTGATTGTAATGCAATCTCTCTTTGTCTTCTCTTCAGAATTTAACACGAATGACGATGTTAGTAGTTGATTTGACGCAGAGCTGCGCAAGGGTTCCTTCACATTAAGTGAGTGAGTCCTACATGACAAACCCTGAAAGCAGCTGGTTAACACATTTCATGGTGGCCTGATACTATGAATGATGCACCAATGTTCCGAGACCACAGCCTGATCAACCCACTCTACCACTCAGCCTGTCATTCTCAAGGATGTGGTTTAACAAGAAGATGATAGGTATGACCAAATCATACAATTGATTACCATTAATGGTGAATATTATCTCTATATGCGCCTTAGTATCTCTACTTGGTGTATGTACTGTCATTGGCGTGAATGTGTACATTCTAAGACATGTGGGAACTCTCAGCATTACAGTTAAGGCTGGTTCTAATCTGATTCCTGTCATTAACCAAGTTAAGCTGTTCAGTACTATTGATGCTAAAGACTCTGTGTCTGTTCCCCACGCCCTCCTTGTTTCCGCCTGATCTATGAACTGTCGTGGCCTTAACTACATAGTACATTGTAGGAGCTTTTTTTTTTTTTTAAAGGTAAAGAGGACCCTACTAGGCCAGACTCATGTTGGGTCGACTAGCTTAGCTTTGTAGGTAAGGCTCTTGAAAGGAGGGGGAGGGGGTAAATCTCCTCTCCGAAGACCCCCTAGTGCGGACTTGAACTTGTGACCAGGTCACAAGCTCAATCCAACACGATTAGGTCAACACTATGTTGGTGTATACATTCTAGGAATGTTAGAGCTCCCGACACGAGAGTCAGTCGGGTTCCGATCAAATGCATGGTCCATAACTCATAAATCATAATCATGAAGAGATCAAGGGACTTGGTTAAGTTATGATCAAGGTGGGGCTTAAAGTGAAATATGGTGGGGGTGAAAAATGTGGATATATTCATGCGCAGGGGAAGGAACAATGAGGATGTGTGCCCACCCAGAAATGCATGCTCACTGTCACTGGGGATGATCAAGTGATGTCACTTTCATAAATAAAAACCTTAAGCCTGAACATGCTCTTGCTTTCAAAGTTGCCCTTCTCTCAAAGCAAACCTTCGGAGTATAATCTTTTGAGCTTTGGTACTACATTTGTCACACCCGTGTTTTTTTTCATCTTGATAGAGTTATTGGTCTAGAAAGGCTCAGCCCCAGTGAGACTAACGGGTTATTAGGGGATTTTAGCTCCATGATGAAATGAATAGCCGGAACCAACCAGCAAATTTACGCATTAATTTCTCTGGAGAGCGATGACAATCGAACCCCCCCAATGGAGAGTATTATGCAGTTTTATTTGGGGTAGCTACTTTATGTCATACATTGTACATGTTGCTGCCAGCAACATTGTTTTGGTTTGGTATGCTGAGGCTTCAGCTTTTGGTGATTGAAAGACGTCATCCACAATGCGCCTGTATAGCTTTTTATTTGTGATTTGCATGTGGCTATTGACAGTTTTTCCCTTTTTCTTTTTGTAGGTATGTTCATCGTCCCAAAAAGGCTCTGCCCCTATGAAGCTACTCAGCAGTGGGATAGGACTTAGGAGGGGAACTTAGCCCACAGGACGATTCTACCGAACCCAACAGAAGAGCCCACAAGAAGGTGGGTGAGTTAAGTGACTTAAGTGGTTAACGTGACTATTACACCACATATTCTCGACTAGTGATTTAAATTATACTTTCACAGAGGTGCACATCCTATGATGACATTTTGTAACAAAACTAATCCCACCTTTGGTTGATGTAAGGTCGATTTTCACATTGAACCCTTGAAATGTAAGCACTCGTCACAACAACGAAATTAATGGACATCAACATGAAGCTCGGAACAACCTTATCAGCTAAGCTAGATCACATCGATACTACAAAATGCATTATACTAATAAATTTCATGTGCATGGTCTTTGATCGTAACACTAGTCAAACACTCAATAATGGAGCAGCCTAGCTCTTGCAAACAATTGTACGAATAGAGATTTGTCACTCTTGGAGTCTTGTCCATATCTTAATACATATCACATCTTATTAGGAGTATATTAACATTATTATATTATTTAGATATGCAAGAAGCAAGCTCATATGTGTTGGTCCAAGTTTATAAAAATGGAGCTTAAAGCCAAAATAAAAGAGGAATAAAAGGGACAAAGCAAAGAAAAAAGAGAGCCCTAAAAGACTCATCTCGAGGAATATGTCTTGAATGTCACCAACATCCTCCTCACATTCTTATGCAGATTCAACCACCTCCTCCTCACTTAATGTATAAATAATCCGGTTTATTGGGCCTAATAATGTTATTAATTCGTGGGGATCCCCTTAATTTTTTGGGGGGCAACTTCCTAAGATAATTAGAATAATATTTTCATGTTATCTACTCATGTGGTCTCGTTTTGACGCTTTCAAGAGTTGTCCTCTCCGATTTTATGCAACTTATTTAATCGTATTTAAATTAGGTGGTAAGTTTTTGGTAAATTTAGAGATCATATGAGAATATAGTGATGTTATAACTTCATTTCTATTGAACCAAACTGGTTCTAACTAAGTGAGGTTAAGAAAACATGGTTTCAGCGATGACATGGTTTGAGTTTTTCTCAACGTAAATGGAGTGTTTTTTGCCTCATATTATTCATTTGCTAAATTTTTCCCGAAAAACTGTAATATATCGAACGAAACTATTCATTTGATAATATTATTCTTTTATCAATGGGCATCTCTTAACTTTTTTTTTTTTTTTTTTTTTTTTTTTTTTTACAAATGAAGTAGTAAAGGGTTGTGAAGCCTCAATGCAAACGAAGGCAATGTTTAAGAAGGGCCATTGCCTCCAAAACCCTTGAATATTATTTAGCCGAAAGTGCTAAACACAAGTCTTCTTTTGATTAACATGACATGTACACATGATTAATCCAACCTGTATAAACTTCAATTTTGTAAATGTGTAATGGTCGACTTTTGTCAACACCCCACACTTTGGCTAAAAGAACTATTTCATTAGTTTCCGGAAGATTATCATTTATAACTTATAAGTATTATAATTAATATACTAGTATGTACTTAAGCTAATCCCCTCCCTCCTTAACCCCTAAAATATGCAAATGGTGGTTTGAAACAACATATATTATGTATGTTTTAAGGTAGAATTGTCTAATGCGAACTTTTAAAAATGATAAAAATTGTAATCAATTGGCTCAACAGGTAAAGTTATAAAAGTATTGTTGTCTAAAACTCAAATTACATGTATCATGCTTTGTACTCTTTGCTCTTTGTACAACTATTCTACGTATTAGATAGAATATTCGATTTAAATACTTTACATTTATTTAATCTTACAAAAAAAAACCAAATACTAGTATATATCATTACAATGAACCAAATTCCAAAATAATTCATACGGAGTACACTGTAGTGATAATTTAACAAATCTCAATTATGACATTTTCCCGCTTTATAAAACCCTAATACTTAATTACCACAAAAAATACGTAATACTTAATAGCATTATCGCCCTAATCTAATGGTAATCAACCAATTAAGGAACATATTATATATCCTCATTAATATTGCACAATTAACATTCTTTCTATATTTTACATGCCAAACAAACGCGGTGAATGTTAAGAACACAAAATCAACATTTGAAATTTCAAACAGTCTAAACCATAACTTTCCGTACTTTTTTCGAAGGAAACTCTCGATACTTAATACAGTGTTTGGATCCCATGGAGTTGAAAATAAACTTCATCTTGTGGAGTTTACCTAATAAGGTAAGAAAAAAACATATGACATTTTATTTGTGCATTTAAAGATTTTCTTTCATTTGCCTTAATACAATATTGTATTACATAAATTAGTTAACATAAAAATAAAAAATATATATAAAGCCCCTCACTTTCTTACCATTTGCCAACTTGGTTCCGTCCCCCTTCTCCCTCTCTCTAAAAAAAAAAACCAAATTTCCGACCACTACCACCATCACCACCGCCGCCACCACCACCACCCCACCACCACCATCATTACAAAATAATTCCTTTAATTTAATCAAATTCTTTTACCAAAAACCCCACAAAAAAAAGTTTTAAAATTTGAAGTGGGAGTACTAATAATTAAGTAAACAAATAAAAACACCCAAAAAATGTCCAAAAAAAGTGAAGGAATGTTTCTGATTTAGTCATTCATTTTTCCACAGAAAAAAAGAAAAAAACAGTCTGTAGAACCAAAAGAAAAAAAAGAAGAGTAAAGAGGAAGGATGGGAGGGGTGGCGTCATCAATGGCAGCAAAGTTTGCATTTTTTCCACCAAACCCAGCATCATACAGAGTGATTAAGGATGAAATAACAGGATTAATGGAGTTGGACCCGTACCCGCACAGGGAAAACGTCGACGTTTTGAAGATCAAAACAAAAAGAGGGTCTGAAATAGTGGCTATGTATGTGAGATATCCAATGGCTAACTCTACTTTGCTTTATTCACATGGTAATGCTGCTGATATTGGCCAGATGTATGAGCTTTTCATTGAATTGAGCATCCACTTGAAGATCAATATCATGGGGTATGCTTTTTTTATTCAAAATTTGTCATCTTAATCTTAGTATATAGTAATTATTATGTAATTATGTATGTATGTTTTTTTTATTGTATGTTTTGCCATTTTTTTTTATGGGTTTATTTGAAGTTTTGATGGGTTTGTTTTGTTTTTCTTATTATTGTGTAAAGTTGTCATCTTTTATTAATGTTAAGGAGGAATTGGATGGGTTGTGCTGAATTTGGATATAAATTGGGAAATTTAGAGGGAAAGTTTATTGATATTGATTGTTCATGTTTATGTTATTACATTGATTATTGTGTTAGAAATGCATAGTTTTTATTTTATATTATTTTGTTTTTTTATTTAATGAGTGGGGTTTTCTAAGCTGAAATTGTGCATTTTGAATTTTTGATGTTGTTAACTTGGAAGTCTTGGATTAGACTTGTAGAGAAGTTCGAACAAGGTTCGAGATTTGTTTCGATGATTAGCTGAAACAACACCTTGTAATATTTGTCTGGGTTTGTGTCTGTCTGGTATGTAGGAACATAATGTTGAATTAGGTTTTTGTCAATTTAGTGAGTAGTCAGCCGAATTGGCGGATTTTGTGAGGGATGCTTGGATCATATACGGGATTAATGTTATTGGTTCGGTGACTGAGTTTTCGTTGGTAAGCCAGGTGAATGTCGAGGATTAGCTGAAAGATTGCAAATCTGAATTTTTTGATCCATGGTTTAATGGATTCGATTATTTTTCTCATTGTATACATATAAAAATTGAATTTGAGTAATTTCAGGATGCTAATAAGGTGATAGGTACCTTGTTTTGAGCTTTTGAAGTATATGTGCAAAAAGTCATTGTCTTCTAGCTGTGCTGTATATGAGGGAAGGGAAAAGTCATTGTCTTCTAGTTATGCTGTATATGAGGGAAGGGGTTGTTAAATAAGTGCCTCTCTCCTGCAGTCCTGCTTTCTTTCTGGCATTTTCCCTTATTGCTCCGGCCTCCCGTTTAGTGAAGAGGGACGATCACCTGGTGTTTTCATGTTATTTTCAGCTATGGATGTCTTTGAATTGCTCTGCCATTCCTCTTTACTTTTCATGGGATATATTCATCAAGTATGCTTGCTTTACAAAGTTAAACACAAGTTTCATTTTTGCTATTGCCCCGCAATTTGCTGCTGTTTTTTCCCCCGTCTTTTATCAGTACTTTGGATAAAGAGTAAGTGAATTTTAGGCGACGCCATCAGTTCCCAAAAGCTTTTTTTTTTTTTTTTTTTTTTTTGTAGTTGATATCCCAAGGTTTATATAATTTCCATGGACTTTAGTGGATCTTGATTGGCAGGGATTAACATTTACTTATCATGGCCTCTTGATTTTTTTTTTCAAACTATGAGGCTGCAAACATCTTTTGCTTCTCTCAGTCAGTAATCGTGCACTGGCCATTCTTTCTCAATCTTCACTCTTTTTTTTTATCGTAAGCTTATTATGGAGGCATGAAAGTCTTATTGAGTAAGAGTCCATTTCCTGTCAAGAAATCCATAGGCTTAATGTTGTTGAAACTTTGTTTGAAATTGTCTTCTAATAACGGAGGTGGTTGGAATAATTTCGGTTGCCTGCTTCATATCTTTCTCCACATTGACTTCGAAATCATTGTAAAAGCTGTGAAACCCTTAGTGGCAACTGGCAAGAAGGGGCTGAGAGAACTGTGGAAACAACCATCCTTTAAATTTTTTTAAAGTTGGAGACTTGGAGCACTTAAGCCCCTAATAACCTAATAGCTTGAGGTGAATGTTCTTTAAGGGATGCATTCGAGGTGACGTGTTAACAGAGTTACCAATTTTCTATATCAAATGGCTGTATTTTACATGAAAACTGTCGCTAAATCAAATTGAACTGCTGTTCTTTTACAGGTACGATTACTCTGGATATGGGCAATCGACTGGAAAGGTAAGGTGGCAGTTTGTTGATTAATTCTGTCATGTGTGAAAAGATGTTGTGTAACCGTAGCACTCAATTTACATTTTTCATTTTGTATGCAGGCCTCTGAGAATAATACATATGCAGATATTGAAGCTGCTTACAAGTGTCTTGAACAGAACTATGGTGCAAAGCAGGAAGACGTTATTCTTTATGGTCAATCTGTTGGTAGTGGCCCTGCTTTGGATCTAGCTTCTCGTTTGCCTAAATTGAGGGCTGTTGTTTTGCACAGTCCTATTTTGTCAGGCCTAAGAGTCATGTATCCTGTTAAACGTACATATTGGTTCGACATCTACAAGGTAGATGGCCCTTTCTCATTGCTGCCCATCTTAAAGCTGTTGCATGGAACTGCTGCATTTTAACCAAGATCTTGTGGTTTTATTTTGCAGAACATTGATAAAATCCCATTGGTGAAATGTCCTGTTCTAGTAATCCATGTAAGTAATTCAGCTCCTTACTCCTGTGTACTTGTTTCACTTTCATAATGAGATGTCCAATTATTTGGTTCAGGTAATGGGAGAATGAGATTATAGAAATATGTGTTTATGTTTAACCACGTATGACATAGCTAGCTTAGCTTTGTGCTACCGTAACCTTTGCTGTGTGATTCTAGCTCTTATTTTGACTTCATTTTTACTATGGAACCAAAAAGGTTCCAAGTTCTGTGGAACCAAATAGTTGAATCTTCGGTAAATGTGATCCTTCTCTACAATTTGCTTATAGAGATTGGTTTAGGATTTGAGAAAAGAGTTTCCAAATTCCAACAAGTAGTGTCTGTCATCAAGGACCATTTAAGCCATTCAACCCCTGCTTAATTCCTTCTATTTTTTTTTGGGCGAAGGAGCAACTGCTTTATACAGATCAAACCTGGAAATGGCTTTTAAATGTAATTGTATTGGCTTATATGTGAATTTTTTTTCTTCTGTGAACTTTCCTTTGCTTGTGTTAGTTTCTTCATGTGCATTTGTTTACTTCACAAGCCACCAAATAATTTGTCCCAACGTTTTCTGTTTTTAGTCGTCAAATTTGAGACTGTTTTTGTGTTGCAGGGAACGGCTGATGATGTGGTTGATTTCTCGCATGGTAAAACATTGTGGGAATTATCTCGAGAAAAATACGAACCCTTATGGCTCAAAGGAGGAAACCATTGTGACTTGGAGCTCTACCCTGATTATATTAAGCATCTGAAGAAATTTGTAGCCACAGTGGAGAAACCGCCCTCGCAAAGGCACATCTCTAGAAGGAGTGTTGACAGGCCAGAAAATTCACGGAAGAGCACCGACTGTTTGGATGTTTCAAGAAAAAGCGTTGATCGAAGGGATAAACCAAGGAAAAGCACTGACCGTCCAGATAGACTAAGAATACATGAATACAAGGCCAGTACTATTAATAAGCTCGAGAAATTGAACATTCCTTTTGAGCAGCTGGATAGGTCCCGGCGAAGTGTAGAATATCAAGAGCGTCCCCGAAAAAGTATGGATGTACACTTTGAGAAGAGTCGACGCAGTGTGGATTGGGTGGACAGAATACGAGCAGCCTGAAGTTTCTCACACTGTAAAGTAAACAAAAGTAGAAATTCTTGTGCTTAAGGGACGGGGCCAGGACAAGGTACAGATAGGTCAATACTCCATAGAACAAGCAAACAAGCTGAAGTAAGAGTTGGACCAATCATTAGGCATCGTAACTTATGGCCTAGGGAGTCCGGCTATAATAGATACGCGGTTGTTCTGAGGTCGGCTGTGACCCTGCAGAACTTCAGAACCTGTGAGGCGGATTCTTGTTTCATCAAGGCTTCAAATTCCGAAGCTCTAACATGTATTACTTCCCATCATTTGAAGGAAAACTCTGCATTTTGATTCAAGGGTGAAACTCAAATGTGATTATTGTGTTTTAACAGTACCATTTTGTTCTTGGACTCACTTTTGTTGCTCATTGTGAAAAATAGTGCCTGCCTGCTAACTGATCTTCTGATCTGTATGAATCTTAACTCAGAAGTCAGAAGTCAGAAGTAGAATATTCAGTATTATTATAAGTAGCAAGAGGGATACAGAGAACTTGAAATTCCAGCATCATATCCAGTTGTATACAGTACAGTACAGGTACTCAGTTAAAAAAGTCTTAACGATTTTTTTGACGTAAATTGTGTGCATAAACGTGCTAGGATGTCAGGAACTACATTCAACAGTCTGCCTGTAACGATCTGAGTACTCAGAAGAGCTAACTCGGAAGAGGGTTACATGAGAGGATACGAAGGAATAGACCGAACTCCGATAAGAAAGTTGTCTATTGACCGACTTTCCCTGAATCTTCTTCATCACATTTGCCACTGTTAAATGCTAACGTATTATATCAGACCCACAACATTAATGATCCAGCATCATCTTTCTTTACGTCTCATTATTAACCCCCTTGTAATTGTGTTACGTATGTACTAGGCATTGTAGGCATCATGTGACTATGTGAGTCATTTGTAGTAACCAGTAAGAGCACGCAAGTTGGGTTAGATCAATTAATATCGTGTTTGAATTTTGTCGAGTTAAGACAATATGTTTCGCGACGGGAGTCACGGGACGATGCTTGGTTCAGATTGCTAGAGACTCGACTCCTACTGCGTAAACTGTTTGCCAGTTAGGTTCAACTGCCCACAATTTCGGGTTCTATCAAGTTAGGTTTTTTTAACTTCATAGGCAAGATATCTCCAGTC
The DNA here is from genome assembly GCA_963457585.1 of Spergularia bocconei. Classification (NCBI taxonomy): domain Eukaryota; kingdom Viridiplantae; phylum Streptophyta; class Magnoliopsida; order Caryophyllales; family Caryophyllaceae; genus Spergularia; species Spergularia bocconei. Next base: position 17,414,823 of record OY734955.1, read on the forward strand.
GGGTCAACTTTTATCAACCCTTCCAATCCTTATTATTTTCTCGAGCTGACTATTTTGCCGATTCAGTTAGTTTCAATTTCAAAATACAAAGCACCGTGACATATTCCCCTACCTCGTATTCATCGACTCATTTTAAATTAGAACCTCACTCGAGTTGCACAGTTATCTTATGCCCCACGATATCTCACTCCCCCAATCTTTTAAATCTACAATCTGGCATTCTATTAGTCCAACTACCTTCAGCCCAATACCCAACAAAAATGAAACACCCAATCACAGAGGCCAATGAGAAGAACCCCTTCGGAGACCTGACACCAACCGAGTTCTACACGCGCCACTCAGTGACTCACTCGTCCGAGTACATCACCAACTCACGTGGCCTCAAACTCTTCACCCAATCCTGGGCCCCACCAACCCAACCCATTGGCCTAATCTGCGTGGTCCACGGCTACACCGGCGAGTCCAGCTGGACCGTCCAACTAACCTCGGTCCACTTCGCCAAAGCCGGGTTCCTCGTCTGCGCTATCGACCACCAAAGCCACGGTTACTCCGACGCGCTTGGCGGCCACGTGGCACACATACCCGACATCAACCCTGTCGTAGATGACTGCATTGCCTTCTTTGACGGCTTCCGTGAGAAACACGCGCCGGGACTGCCGTCGTTTTTGTACGCGGAATCGCTTGGCGGGGCGATAGCGTTGTTGATCACGCTTAGGGAGGAAGGTGGGCCCAAGAAGGCGTTTGATGGGTTGGTTATGAATGGGGCCATGTGTGGGATTAGCCCCAAGTTTAAGCCACCTTGGCCTTTGGAAAATCTTCTTGGGATTGCTGCTACTCTCTTGCCTACCTGGCGCGTTGTCCCTACTCGCGGTTCTATTCCTGATGTTTCCTTTAAGGTCAGTAACTGAACTTAACTTAACTGAACTGAACTTAATTAGTAGTCCACTCTTTTTTCGTGATCTGGAAATTCATCCGTTTTCCTATGCGTTGTTTATTCGAATCCTTATCGTATCGTATGCAAAAATCTTCGTTTTAGGTTTTAGGTTTTACTTTTCGGGAGTATGAAGATCGTGAATTTCTTGATTTCCTTTTTCGTCTTGGGTAATTTAGGATTGAAATATTAGAAGTTGAGGCACAAAATTTTATCGGGGGGAGGTTGTTGAGAGAAAACATGGTACACGTGAATATGTTGTTACCTGCGTGACTCGGGTTAAAATTGTCCCTGGTAAATTAGATGAACAACAAAAATACGTACTTTATCAAGAATTAGAACTTGTTCTATGTTTATCGGTAACAAAGTGGCTCATGTAGGTGCTCACTTAAGTCCGGTGGAGTACTCTACGAGAGTCTGGGTTGATAGCGGCCCTCTTGGTGTACTTGAACTTGTGGCCTCGGATTATAATATCCACGGTGACGTAAAAAAATCTGTTCTATGTTAGTAATTTGGGCAATCGAGAGACGGGGGGAAATGCGCAAGAGTAAGTGTAAACGTAATCACGCTCAAAGAGAGCGACACCTAACTAACTCCAACCAAGCAAGTATAGGATGATAAAAGATATCTCTATCAATAGAAAATGACATGTTTATGATCATGAAAATGTTGTTGTTGGACGTAGGTGGAGTGGAAGCGTAAGCTAGCAATAGCAAGTCCAAAGAGGTACATGGGAAAGCCACGGGCAGCAACGGCGTATGAGCTGATGAGGATATGCAAGGAAGTGCAAGGCCGTTTTGAGGAAGTGAATGTCCCGCTCCTGATTGTCCACGGAGGGGACGATGTTGTCTGTGACCCGGCCTGCGTGGAGGAGCTGCATCAACGGGCTTCGAGCAAGGACAAGACCCTCAAGGTGTACCCCGGAATGTGGCATCAGATGGTCGGTGAGCCCGACGAGGATGTTGATCTTGTCTTTGGTGATGTTGTAGACTGGTTTAAGGCCAGAGCTTCACCTGCAACCCCTAACGCTGCTGCCTAAGATTAGGCTCAGTATATGTTGTAGTTATTATTACGAGTGATCAAATGCTATATTGTAATACAGTGGCCTGGATCCACAAAATCAAGAAAAATATTGTTCTTGAGAATCCAATATGTAACTGTGTGCAGGAATGAAACCAACAATCCCGTAGCGTGTCGATTTACAGATTTTCATGTCTATTAGCTGATAATAGGATAATTATGATACAGATTTTGAATGTTTATCTTCAGCAGAGATTAGCTAAAAGTCTATGGATCACAACATGAAGATCTGAATGAGCATCAGTCATCAAATTTACAGCTCTGAATCTCCAATGGGGCTGGTGGGAAGACTGGGAACCTGTTCCTCTCACCAACCAAGAAATAGTGACAACTCCCTTACATGGATGCAGCACGACCAAAATCTGAGTCGGACACCTCCTTAACTACGTTTCTGGATGATGGCATACCTCCGACAACATCCCCTTCAATGCCACATTCGTTTGTTCCTCTTTTAATCATAAAGTATCCGTCCTGTTAAGAAGCAACCGAAACATATTTGAGTCCGGAGATTGAAATAACTAATATGGAGTATGTACGGAGTAGTTCATATAAACGATGAGAGCAAGGAAGGGCAAATAACTTACATCACCCCAGCTTCGGTTCCACTGATTTGCAATAAGCTGCAAAGGAAAAGAAATTAGTTAGGAAAAGTGATGTATCAGATACATAATTATCGCTCTCTCTAGGAAAGAATAGAATACCCAGTAATCCTCCCCATCAGCTGATGTTCCCCATCCAATCAGCTTCACAGCATGGCCTCCTAATCTCTTCCCTGTGACATGTTTGTAAACACCTGACTTGTAATGTGCAAAATCCTGTAAAACGCAAAGTGAGCAAATCAGCCAGATACCGTCAAACCAGCAAGAAGCGCCTTCCAATTTTAACTTAGAAGTTCATCCTTTACCTCATAAACATCAAAAGCCACCTCAACTGGTCCATTCTTGTAGAGTTCAGCCATGATATCATGTGGGTCAGACTTGACTCTATAGGCATTTTGGGCATAATGCTTTGATTCTTTCCATAGTTGGTTGCCATCTACACATTTCCTCACACACTTTGGTGTAGGATAAGCAGGCTCACAACCAGGGTGAGAGCAGCCAGTGTTGTCAAAATATGGATCACATTCATTTGTGACAACACCATAGTGTTTAAGATGACGCCAAGCATAGATTGGGGTACCACCATTGCATCCAGCTCCACACCAGATTCCACAGCAAGACAACAGGTCATTGACTGATAAAGCGACACTTATGTTGAAGTGAACGCAGAACCGGTCTGACAAGGACTCGACAGCACCGAATGCCCAGCAAGAACCACAGTGACCCTGGTCAAGAATTTTTCCAATGGTGCTGCATTGGGGCCAGGCTTTTCTGGCATCAAACTCCTTAGGCAACTTCAGTGTCTTAGGATGGCTTACGAGGGGGATTAAGCTCTTCTCACTTTTGGGAGTAAATCTAGCACCCAAAATGCCCTTAAATTGGCCAACCTTCACAATACGGAAAATAAGTTGATAAGTAACACATAACACTTTGCACTAAACATTTGAAGTCCTAAAACATTAAATAATCACTACTCACAAGCATTGATCAATCAAGACTTACTGTGAAATTGGAGAATCGATGGTTCACACCAGCCTTCCATCCAGCATTTGGATTTGAATTTATTTCATCAATAATAGAATCCTGAGAGAAAAAGAAAGGGTCAGAAGGCAGAAATGCAGAATGTTAATCAACACCAGAGTACCATTTCGTAGGTTGGTACATGCAGTGTAGCAAGAGTGCAAGACAATACCTGTAGAAGATTAGAGTTCAGCTTGAGCTCGGAGGTTGATGCTGTCACAAGAACCTAGTAGGACAGTCAAATTATCAGACCTTACAAAGATTCAATAAATACCAAAAGCTGATAGCTCAAGATATAGCTCTACAAAATGTTAAGAGTGCTGACACAAAAAGAGTGGAAAAGCAAGAGAAATTATAGGATGATCAATAATTTCAAATTACAGACTAATGTCACTGAGGATTCGTTACTAAAAGTACAGTTGCCTTCTTGCCGAAATTGATCTATAAAGTTGCATAACTGCAACGGAAAGCGCAAATATTGTAAATAAAGTAAGAATCTACTAATCGAGTAATAAGAATTACGAATCGAGTAATCGCCTAGGAACAAAAACCAACAGTGGTGCTACAGAGTAGGAATTGAATTTCGCAATACTCAAGATTCAGGAACAGGCAAACTGCGTACTGAGAACTCTTGCCTAGGATATCTAAAGGCGCAATTTTATTGATAAAAATACACTTTTCTTCAGAAGCCTGCACACTTTGTATTCGGTTCCAAACCAACGGACTGAACTAACTCAATGTTCTTTACAATCTTCCAAATGAAACCTATCTGAAACTAACAAAAAGATCTTAACTGAATTACTAGGAACTCAGATATAAGACCTAGTGAAGCTAAGAACATGCAAAAGGTAAACTGGATGAAGTTAAAAGGATGAAAATATGAAGTATAAACCGCGCCCCAAGGAAATTCGCACAAGGGGAATACTAAGCTTCTTTCGGTTAAGTTGAACCTTCCCGGAAAAACACAGGACAAAAGAATAAAACCAGCAAGGGTTGCAAAAAATACAGAACAGCCAAGTTATACATTAAGTGAAACTAGCAATTCCTCATCCCCAAAGCTCAACTGAATACCTATATCTATATGGGTATATCCATATATAATAATTAGTTAATTTCATAAGTAATTAAAAAGATACTTATTCCAATTCCATCAAATCAAATCAATACACTCTAAATCACAGCAGGTGGGTGCTTAATGCACTTGCGGACCTTGATATGAATGAATGATCCTTGTTTTCGACCACGAAAAAAGGTATTCCCTACCACAAGACCAATTTACCTACTTTCCACCTTTAGCAATAAGAACACCACATCACACTAGAGTAGACTATTCTATAAAGAGGCCACTAATTACACCTTAAATCCCAAAATTACCATTGATTACTGCATAAAGTTTAAAACTTTTCCCCCATTACAAAACAAATTAGCTCTAAAATACAATTAGTGATCTGTCTAAGACCCAGAAGTAACCCAAGTATTCATCTTTGACATGGTGATTTACCCAGTAAATAAAATTAACCATATCTGTTAATTAAGGAGTCAATCCAATAAAAAAATTACCAGAAAAACTGATAGGAGAGCAGAATTTACCAAATAAGGATGAATTGGACAGGAAATAATTACTGATATAATTCATTCATTCATAAACTTTACTAATGTTTGGAATATTCAACAAAACTAATAAGTAGCAGAATAAAATAAAACAGGAATAATAAGATTATAGATGAAGGATAGAATGATTCTTACCAAAGACGAGATAAGAAGCAGAAGAAAAGTAGAAAAACCCAGGTGATTATGATGATGATTAGCAGCCATCTTCGATCAAAATCAGTTGTTGTTGGAAGATGAATAAGATGATGGTGGTTGTATATAACTTGGAAGTATCTTAAAAGTCAAGCTTTCCCTCTCAAATTTATAATGTTTATGATATTATTATAGTACGAAAAATCAAGTATAAGGGAGTCGAGATATGATCTGAGCCCCCACATCCTCTCACATAAAACATTAAACCTATCTACATGAAACATTAATAAATGAGTTCAATATTTGTAAAACTCTCATATGAAATATGAAATTTAATTTGGGTTACGTATATCAGAATATTACGATACATGTATCATTAAGTTCGTGTCAAGATGTACTTCAATATAAGATCCATTTACACATATTTTTGAAAAGTTAAGTGCAGACTTTTACCGAATGCATACGACGCTTCTATAGATCTAGAAATTCCCACAACGCATTAGAAATGAATAAATCATAGAGAGAGTCCAATATTTGTAAAACTCTTACGTAATAAAGGTATCGACATGAAACATAATATAAACTGTTATAACTTTGGCTATTTATATCAGGATATTACGATACAAGTATCATTGAGTTTGTGTTGAAATGTATTCCAACATAAGATCCATTTACACATACTTTTGAATTATGTCCACACGTTTAAGACTTCAATATACACATACTTTTGAAAAATGTAAAAAAAAAGTGTTATTTAAAGATAAAGTAATACTCGTGTAAGTGTATTCGTAAGATTAGGAGACATTTTAACAAAATCAACATTTAATATGTTATCATAATTTATTTATTTTAAAATTAACAATTTAATAAAAAGGAATATGAAAAAGTGTGTCCCGTGCGAAGCACGGGCTCTCCATCTAGTAAATAAATATTTGAGTACAATTCAAATTTTGCAAATGCTGATTTTTGTGAAATAAAACCTTTTAAAATTAAAAAAAATTCGCAAAATATTATTTAATTTATAGGTTGGTTCGTATGTAAAACTTCGGCCCTGTTCGGCTGCATTAGCTATTTGAATAACACATACAAATAGCAGGTAGCTGTTTTAATAGCAGGTAGCAGGTAACAAGTATATGTTTGCTCCAAAAGTAGCAGTTGATGTAGACGTGTTCGGTAAAAGTAGTTGTTGAGTTATTAAAAGACATGGATTTATGTTGTCTTTAATAACATTTTGTGTAAAAAAAAAAACAAAAATATATTGCCAAATTTGACAAATAAGTGTTTATTCTTTTCTATCGTGCAAGCTTACAAATCCATGTGAAATAAAAAGTAGAAATAAAGTTAAAAAAAAAAAAGATAATGAATTTCATAAAATTAAAACTTCTTATAAAAGATGAAGTCTAGCAATCATGTGAAAAGTGAAATCGCCACCCCTCATGGCGGTTTCACCCTCGGCCAAAATAACGCTCACTCGATTTGTAAACTCATTTTTGTGAAGAAACCGCCATGGAGGGTGGCGATTTTAGTCCACTTAAAACCGCCAGGGGCACTGACGGTTTTGTCCGGACCTGAAATGGGGGTGACGTGTACCCCATAAGATTGAACATTTTTCAATCCGACCTATTTTGTTTAATATTTATTTTTTGAGCCCTGTTTCGAAAAAAAAATCCCAATGAGACCATGATCATGGATGTAGTGTACTGGAGTTTGATTGATCGCTGAGCATCCTACTATATAGCGAATCCCGTTCAGATTCGTGTACAACTAGTGGATCGTTTAATTTCTGACTTAAAAATCGTATGGGAACGGACCAACTTGTTGCAATTATAGCCCCTCATCCAAGTAACATACGTTGGTACCTTTGTTACGTTACATTTTTTGTTGTGCAACGTTGCTTGAAAAACCAGACTTCTGGATACGTAATAGTCACTCAACAAAAAAAAAATATCGAACTCTAATTTCCTCCTTAATCCTGTTTTGTTAATTTAGACTACAGTCTCAGTCAGTACTACTAGGGCCCTAGGGGTACTCTAAACTAGCTGATCTCCGTCGGGGCTGTCTTTTATGGTGTACGAGAACGACACAGGAAAAATTTCTGAGACGGCCCTGATGGTTTTCTTGAGGTTTTGAACGCGGAGGGGGGAAGACGGCCCTGATGGCGTTTTTTTTCACTGTGAAAAGTCGTTCTCGACTGGTAGAAGTTACAATGATACTTGGTACATTATCTACGCCTGATCAGATTACCTACACACTGAACATATTTAGTATTTACGTATCTGCTAAGTGAAGGAAGGGCTGTCAGACCAGCACATTTTCCCTTTTTCCTGTTGGCGAGGCTTGGATGACAGTAGAAATCTGCTGGTTTTACTGAAATGGTTTTCCACAGGTTATATCCTTATATGAGTATGGAATCAAAGAGAAGGTTTTTACTGTCACAAAAAAAAAAAAAAAAAAAAAAAAAAAGAGCAGGCTCTCACTCTTTATAACAGACCTGGACTGGCATGGCAATATGACTTAACCAAATCAGGCGCGGAATCACTAAACCAGCTACAGCTTTACAGAAACCAAGAGCATAGTGATCAGTAAGGTCAGTAACCCTGAAAATCTAAGTAACTGAGAGTCTGAGAGAATAGAAGCTTGGAACATTTCCACTATTTATCAGTAATTCACAATGAGTTGTTTCGAAGGCTCCAACGAGACTCACATAAACCTTTCAGTGGCATGGTGTACGCATTTACAGACTTTCATGTCTAACTGGTTTAATGCCTGATAGGACATGATACATTTTGCTCAGCTGAACTGATCTCTTCATAAGAGTATCTATTTAATATCTGGAAACTCGAAACCACAGCAATATGAATATCTGTAAATGAACATCAGCCATCGAAAATTACATCTACAGCTTCAATAGGGCTGGTGGAGCTGTGTTCCTCACACCAGCCAATAAATATGACTAATCTTATATGAATGCACTGCGAGCAGAATCTGAGTCGCCCAGCTCCTTCACCAATTTTGGGCGTAATGGTAAGCCAGCCACCACATCCTCTTCAATACCGCACTCATTTGTACCTCTTTTGATCATGAAGTATCCATCCTGTAAAGTGACATTACGACATTTTTGTTCTTAGTACCGATTATGTAATGTGTGTTTCTAATTTATATATACAAAGAGAGGGGAGAACAATAGACTTACATCACCCCAGCTTCTGTTCCACTGATTGGCAAGAAGCTGTGAAGCAAAAATGATAATGAATTAGCAAATAGTTCGTATACAAAAGACCTTGCTCAGCCACTAGTATCTGACACTGATACGTTTCCAAGTACTGGAACTTTAATACTTATCGAAAAAAATCATGTTTATGTCAGGAATTGAAAGGTATTGTTTTTGTACCCGTGTCCTTGAATCTCGAGTGTCCAACACGGCTACTAGAGGAAAAATTAAGCGACCAAGCAACATATTTACTTAACCAAAGTAACTCTTGAGGTAAGAAAAGCATACCCAGTAATCCTCTCCTTTAGCCGATGTTCCCCATCCTATCAGCTTGACAGCATGGCCTCCCATGTAGCTCCCAGAGATGTGTTTGTAAACTCCTGATTTGTAATGCGCGAAATCCTGTAAAACAAGAACATTGAAACCGATGAACACAGAAGCAAAATATATTTGTAATGTGCCTTCTTCTAGTGTCATAATTGGCTCATCACTCATTTTAAGCAAAATACAGAACCATGTATCAAAAGTTAAAACCTTCACCTCATAAACATCAAAAGCGACCTCAACTGGTCCATTAGTGTAGACTTCTGCCATGATATCATGCGGGTCATTCTTGATTCTGTAGGCATTCTCAGCATGATGCTTCGATTGTGTCCACACTTGATTGTCATCTACACATTTCCTTGCACACTTCGGTGTAGGATAACCAGGCTCACAACCAGGGTGGGCGCAACCTTCGGTGTCAAAGTATGGATCACATTCCTCTGTAACAACACCAGTCTTAACAAGGTAGCGCCATGCATAGATGGGAGTTCCACCATCACATCCATCTCCGCACATGAATCCACAGCATGCCAAGAGATCATTGACTGATAGAGTAATGCTCATGTTGAAATGAATGCAGAACCGATCTGTCAAGGACTCCACAGCCCCAAACGCCCAGCAAGAACCGCAATGACCCTGGTCAAGAATCTTCCCAATGGTGCTGCATTGGGGCCAGGCTTTTCTGGCATCAAATTCTTTTGGCAGGTTGAGGGACCTAGGATGACTTACGAGGGGGATATTGCCCCTCTCACTTTGAGGAGTAGATCTAGCACCCAAAATGCGCTTAAATTGGCCAACCTTTAAAATAAGGAAAACATAACTACATAAGTCACTCAAATGTTTCACATGAGATTGGAAGTAAAAAAAAAAACACTTGTAGTATTGCGAAGAAAATCTGTACTTCTTAAAACATCTTATTATTACAAACATGGTCAATCAGGACTTACTGTAAAATCGGAGAACTTTTGGTTCACCCCAGCCTTCCATCCAGCCTCTTGATTTGCATTTATCGTGTTAATAATAGAATCCTAAGAGAAAACAAAGAAGTTAATAGGCAAAAAGGATGGATAACAACAGTTGACATTCATCTGTTACCAATGTATTAAGAAAAATACCTGGAGTAGGTTAGAGTTTAGCTTGTTCTCAGGGGATGATTCTACCGCAAGAGCCTGGTATAAGAGATTGACATATTAGACACCAAAACGATTAATATAATATTATGTAATGCATACCAAAAGCTGAAAGATCTCAATATAGCTATGCACTATCTGAACATTCTATATACAGTCAAGACTCAAGAGTGCTGACCTAAAGATAGCAGAAATGTCGGGAGCAGTAAACTTAAAATGACAGTCGACTCAATAGTTCCAAACTGAAGATGAATGTGAGGGGGGTTTCATAATAAAAGCTATAGTGATATACTGGTATATGAAGGTGAATCACTGCAAGTGGAAGTACATACATAATACATAGACGCACACATAGATGACAGACATTTTGAAGATCGACTTACTGTTGTACCAGCCTCTGGTAGTTATATCCTTACAGAATATACAACTTCATTTGTTACACTTACTAAATTTCTAGTAAGACCTTAATGACTCAACAGGAGGTACTACAGAGTAGAATCCGAATATGAATGAATTTGCCACTGCTCAAGAACATGTGTCTAAGATTAGCAACTCTAGACTCTACCATTTCAAAAGTGCAAGTTTTCTCAACGAAAACAAACTTTTCCAAACAATCTCACACTGTTTGAATTCAGTGTCTAATAACGTAAAATAAATAACTCGAATGTTCACAGAAACATTCAGAAAAAACCCTATATAAAACTAACCAAGTAACAATCATAGATCTGAGTTAATACTGTTTTACTGAGACACTCAGTTGAATGAAATAGAGATTCTGGGAAGTCTCATGAGCAAAAGTACACAATGATTATGAAGAAAACACAAACACAAGGTGATATCTCAAGTTACATTACAACAAAAAGGGTTGCCAGAAGACCTAACTGCCGGTAATTCGTTATCTCTCGAGAAAACGAGTACTCAGTAATTCATTTCACAACAACTTACAGGCAACTTTCCCCGATTTTATCTGCTCAGTAAGCTCTAACACACAGCAATAGCTAATAAGTTCATAAGTAATCAAGGGCCACTTTTTCCTACTTCCCTATTGTACACCATCAAAAACCTAATTATTATGTTAAAACACTGCAAATTATCTTGGGACATAGTGATTTGACCAAAAAAGAAGTTAACACATTCAGTGACCGTACAAGCCCAAAGCTTCCACCTTTTTTGATTAGCACCCTTTGGTTCACCTATGATTCAAGCCGGGTAGGATCATATACGCGACAAAACCATTCCTCCCTCTAAAAACTAATTCATGTTTAAGATATTGCAAAGTATCTTCCTAATATGGTGATTTAACCCAAAACAAAACATCAAAGTTATTCACTAATCCTACAATTCCCAAAGCTTTCATCTTTTGTGGTTTGCACCATCTGGTTCAGCCCGGATTCAAGCCGGGTAGGACCATATATCACGACAAAACTCTTCCTCCTCCGAAAATTCCATCTTTACCCCCATCAAAACTAAATTTATGTTTAACATACTCCAAAGTATAACTGGAATATGGTGATTCAACCAAAATATTTACAAATCCAACCAAAAAAACAGAAGTTACTGTATCAACCAATAAGAGGGTCACAATCATCAACTTGATCACAAATTAAAATTTGATACACTGTGGTATATAAATTAACCAAGTAGTAATTCAGTAAAAATAAACATGATGAAAAGCAGAATCAAAGAAAAATAAGTTAGATCAGAGACAGGGAGAGTACCAAAGAAGCCACAAAAAGCAGGATAAGAAAGGAAGAGAAACCCAGATGAGAAGTAGCCATCTTCGATCAAAATCCAAACTTTTTGGGAGATGAACAAGATGGTTGGATAGAAGAAGAGTGTATCATAAGCTTGACTTTCCCTCTCAAATTTATAAAGCTCAAGATATTTGTCTTCTTTTGGATTTTTTTTATTCTGTTTTATTAAAATATTACTTTTTTTTTTTTTAATTTGTTAGGACTTTTTTGCTTTATTATTGTGTTATTATGGGTCAGAAAATCAGAATAGTAGAAAAAGGAGTATGGGTAGAAAATGGATTAGGGAGCAACGATGATAATTAACTCTGAGAGAAGTTAATGTCACCCAATCTCAGAAGATAAGGTGTTGGAAATGATAGACCAAAGTTTGATTTGCTTATTTTCATATTTTTTATACTCACAATTCGGATTCAAAATCAAACGTGATATAGTTTAATGATAAGGTTCCTACTTTTTAGAGTAATGTCAGTTTTAGTAGGAATGTAAGCGTTATGATTATCTCAATACTAATTACTTTATGTCAAGATTATTTGGATTATATTATATTTAGACCTTATCGAAATCGAAACAAGGAGCTGCTTGAGACTTTTCGGTTTTGAGTAGCCATATGAAAAAAAAAATTGATGGTTGAAACTGAAAGTGTCAATATTCATGCAATCTAGACGATCTTTATCACATTAATTCAGTAAAAAGTTATGTAGATCAATTAAGATTCTGATACAAAAATAATGGTATGGGAATGGGCAGATCCATGGACAACTTGTTACTATATGAGTATATGTCATTTACCACGGTTCACAAGCATCTTGACTGAGCAACATACGTTGGTCTTTCTGTTTAATCGTTACCCATCAATGGTTTGTGTGGTTGTTCGTTGTTGCTCGACTGATCATTTGATCGGACTTCTTAACTTACCCCTTTTACTGTATTTTTGGTTAGTTTTAGTAATGCGTCATTTACTTTGCACTTGTTGAGATTTGGTTTGCTTACACTGTTGGGTGTGACATATAGTTTGTTCACACCTAATTGGTTAGGGTCAATTATGGGCCAAGTATTGGGTTGGGGCCCTGATGCTATGTCAGATCGTTCTTGGGTTTGTTCATATAAGATGCGGAGTGCATGACAAGTTATTTCGATTTAAAAAAAAAACATTAGATTCGATCATTTTCAGCTTAGGTCGATTGTTCAGGGCGCCGTTCCAGTTGGCCCTTTATCAAGTTTCCACTTAAGGCGTGTTCGGCATAGCTTTTTAATTAGCTTTTAGATGTTTGACCTGGTCAAAAAGCTAATTACTTAAAATTAGACGTGTTCGGCATATTAGATTTTTTAGTAAATTTTAGATGTTTTTGGAGCTTTTGTCAAACGTTACGCTGAGTAACGTTTGAGAAATCATCTAGCTTTTATCAACTTTAATCTACTATTGCCCCTAAGTAACTAATTAATAATAACCCACTTTCCTACCTTTTAGCTCCATAATCCATATTATTCCATAGTACTCTCATCTCAATTACTTCCACGCCTTTATAGTTTCTGCTTGTTTTTCCTTTTTTTTTTCTTTTTTTTTGTGTGTGTGTGTTATTTAAACGTTTATTAGTTGATTATCTTTACATGAGGTTAATTAAAAGTAGGTTTATATAAAAATCTTTGATGTATATGATTCTATTTTTGTTACAATATGATTGTGTTTACGATGTTACTATATAACATAACTTGAATAAATGAAATAATTTCGACACAAAAATGAAAATTATTTTGTAATGATGATTAATGTCCTTTTTTATAATTTTGGTTACTCAACATCTAGTTGTACCGAACATGTCACATAGGTTTCAGCTATGTTTACAACAATTGACAGCTAACAGCTACCAGCTATTAGAACCGCTACAGCTACTAAAAACGCTACCAGCTACAGTTAATTTTACCGAACAGGCCCTTAGTTTTCTCTAGTCATTCTCAACTTCTAATAATTTCCTCGAATTGAATTAAGATTTTGGCAAACCAACATGCACTCAACTCAACAAATCAAAAGACACCTAACTAAACCCATTAGAGACTGATTCGCCTTAAATCTGACTTTGAACTTGACAACACATCAATCTAAGGAATGATAATAATAATAATTGTAGTATTGTACACTCTCGATCTTATTCATCTACCTTTACATTTTTTTTCATATGAGAGAAACATCGAAAACTGTGATTCAACGGCGGTCATATATAGTTACTCCCAAAGTCCCAATCAGTAATTTGACGGGTACGGGCTGGGCCTCTGCTCCCAGCCCGGCTCGTCCTTCTATCGGAGCCTGACTCGTTTCTCTCTCCTATTCGTCTTTCTCAAATATTCTAATTTTTCGCCCAAAAATCTAGTTCTCAGATTTTCGTCCCAAAAAAAAAAAAAAAAGAAATTTGAACTTTCAGAAGAACCTAATTCCGACGGTAAAATTGTATAACGCGGGAATAACAAGTCAATGACAATGGTCGATAATAAGTGAGACTAATCTTCTTCTCTACTCTACTCTATATAAATTCAGTTCAACTCATCATATTTACAATTTTAATTTCAATAGATTTGATTGATTGAATGTGAATTTTGAAAATTGGGGATTTTTACTGATGAAAATTAGGTCAAAGGAAGAAGAATTAGACGAGCAGGCGAGGGAAGCCATTGATGATATATTATGGCAGCTTAATCAGCGGCATAAATTGGAAGAAGGTGCTTTTGTTGACCTAATTACTGCTCAATCAAGACCTTTTATTGATCAGGTCCCAATTTTTTTCCCCCCTTTTCTCTCTCCTAGGGTTTCTGTTTTCCGTATTCGTAGATTATTGTGTTTTTTGTGCATTGTGAAGTTTAGTGTTTTGTGTATTGGACACGCTACCGGAATGTCGTTGCCCGCGGCAGTGGAGTATTTTGGGATTGATGTGATATGGGTTGTTGAATTGTAGTCAGTGAAATGTGTTGCGTAATGAAGGTGCTGATGATTTGTGGGCATTTTTCGATGTTGGTAATGTATACTGAGTAGGTTTTTCATTGATAGTTGCTGAAGATTGAGATTAAAGTAAGAATTTGGAGTGACAATATGAAATGTAGTTACTTTTTTGGAAGCTCCTAGCTTTTTTAGATGCGTTGCAAATGCAAAACGACCTTTGTGCAATATGGCTTAATAGTTCTCATGAGGCTCCAGCCAAAACGCCTCAAGCATGAGGTGGAGCGCCTCTCTAACATGAGCCGTACCTGAGGCGTTCAACTAAGCATTTTCCACGTTTTGGTTCTCTTCTAGTTATTTTCTTCTACCCTTCTCTTTGCTCTTCTACCTCATTCAGTAGTGTTGAATGTGAAGAAGGTTGAACTTGACATCTGTTGATCAATTTTTGGGTTCATCAACTGCTGACAGTGGTCTTGAAGCTCGGTATTGAAGTGTGGCCGCATATATTCTGAGCTGGCTTCTAATCTTGTAGATTGGAATCATCTAAAAAAAAAAAAAATTTATGCCAGACACTTGTTATTATAACACTAAATTCAGTTCCTTGCCTCTTTTGTATGAACCTTTTGATTTATGTATTATGAATCTAACATGGTCCGTGGTTAGCAAGGTTTATTCTTTCAATATTGTAACTGAACTGGTGGATTTTGCTTATTAAGGGCTCAGAATGGAAAGAAAAGGCCGAAAAGCTGGAGCTTGAACTCCAGCAATGTTATAAAGCTCAGTCTCGACTATCTGAGCAGCTTGTTGTCGAAGTTGCTGAAGGTCGAGCAGCAAAAGTCTTGATTCAACAACAAGAAACTGCAACCATTGAATTGCAAAAAGAGGTTGCTTTGCTCAGGTTGGCCTCTCATGCTTCTCATTAGACCCCAGTACCATTTCATTTCTAAGGTCTCAGTGTGTGTTATTAAATCAAATGGTGTATATATTGTTTTAAGGGATGAATGCTCTAAGCTAAAGGCTTTATTTGAAGAGAAGACCCAGGGCATAGAGTTGCTTACTAGTGAGAACATAGATCTGAAAGCACAACTTGAAGAGATGACTTTGAAAGCAAAGACCGCAGAAGCTGAAGTTCAGATGTTGATTGACCGTATGATGCTTTTGAAAATGCAAGATGCAGAGCGGCTTAATGAGGTAATTATTTTAAAGTTCTTGTACTAAGGGATAAATTACTGTTCACATCATGTGTATAAGATTTACTTTTGGGCAAGCAAGTAAGCCAAACCTGATACCCAACCTGGTTATTTGGATATTTGTATTGAGAACAGTTTCACCAACTCCAGTCCAGACCCCAGAAATCTAGATATAACTTCCTAACAAGTGGATATCTATCAAATTTCCTATCAAAGTAGGTGTTTTCATTTGCATTTATCCCCTAGAAAGACGTAATATCAACTAATCTACCCTCCACTTTTATATTTTCATTTTAAAATTGATGGGAAAGGTACAGAAAGCATCCAATCTTAAGAAAGTCCAAAATCAATGCAGTGTGCAGGAAAATTTTAAAATTGAAGGTGTTTGGGTTTTAAAATTCTAAAATTGACTGGACCTTTAGCTAACAGTGGACTTCACTCTTTTGACTGTTGCACCTAGTAAATGTGTATGCGTACGATCTACCTTAATTTTACTTTTTATTTTGATATCCTAGAAGAAAACAATCCCTGTCTGTTTGAATGTGCTTTATAGAGAATTTTTTTTAAATCAGACTGAATTTGTGATTATTCTATGTCATATTGGATTAAAACATGTCCTTATGAACCCCTATGGTTAATATTGGTTTGTGTCTTATATTTGCTTGCATATCTACCTTTTGTAGGGGTGACAAAGTTACTTGCTCTAGTATCCCTTTCTGTTGGTTATGCTTTCCTATAATGTAGTTTGGCTTTGCAAAAATTGCAAGTATCCTTATTTATGGTTGTTGGTTCTAGAGATTTAATCCTTATAAACCTTATATCTATCTTTACATAAATTGCATTAGGTTCAAAATAGGGAGCTATACCTCATTAGTCATTCCTATCTATGTCAATGACAACCATCACTTACAACCACCCTTGGTTCACTATAGCCCCCTCCACCGTATCTTCAGTGCCACTGTCATCTTTCTCTCTCTTAATGCTTTTATTATGGCATCTCATCAAGCTTTCATCTTTCCTCTCAAATACCATTTGGCTGTCAGATTTTATAATATGAGTTTAATCTTGGAGCTTTAGTGGTTAATACGGGTGCTCAAAGTTCAGATCTTTGGGTGGGGGAGGGGGAATTGGGATGATATCTAAGGAAAAATGTGGCAGGTGGTTTTGAGCGATGATTTGTGATTGTACATTTCTGGTGGTCTCTTAGAGTTGAGGGGGTTGTGATTTGTCAGCTGTTAGGGCTATTGGCGGCAGTATTTTCAGCTGCTGAATTGAATGTTTGTAGCTTAATAGCACTGGCCTTTATAGTGTTGGAGTAAACAGTGTTGGAGTGGCTGGATCGAGATCAATGCTTTGAAACTATTTTGGCGGAATAGACAAATTAGAGAAGTCCAGGGTAATGCTGAGGTAGAAAATTGGAAGCTAAATTAAAAACTAGTACCAATATGCTGAAAAAGTTGGCAAAGGGATCTAAAGAAACTAAACCAAACTAAAGGGAAGGGAATATCCTGGTAATATGCTACGATGTTCTATTATTGGCTTTGAGCCTTTGACCCAGAAAACCTCAACTTGGTCAAACACTCAATGTATGAAATTAGCTGTGATGGTGTCATTTATTGTAGATACCTCATTCCATATGGGCATTGAATTGTACTCGTGAATCACTTGCCATATGTGTCTGTGGCTATGTTCCTCAGACACGACTGTAAGTGTTGGATGCTGGTATGTAGTATCCGACACACGACACGGCAGGTATATGGATTGTCGAAGTAACATAGCTCTGTGGAATCAGTCTGACAAACCTATATAGATATTTAAGGTGAATTATTTACCTCCTTCCCCACATCACCCTGCCCCTTCCTTTAACTTCTCGGTTCCATCTTTTTATGTTCTATTTCTGTTCAAGTTCAAACTGCACTAGCTTGCTTTATGGGTTAATAAGTTCTGAAAGTTCCTAAACACTGAAGTCGCCTCTGTTTGGGGTTTCAACTACAGCAGCTGGAAATTCTAACTACCCACGTTTAGCCCACTCGCAAGGTACATGGACCTCGAGAATCAAGTTTACCTTGTATATTAATTGATCATGATGCTATTAATGTTAGAAGAGAACATGATGGTCAAGAATCCAGAACCTGCTGTTTCTCTCTCCCTATGTTAACCAGTTCACTGTTCCTTGGGACTGACAGTTTGAAGGTTGTTAAGATCATTCCTAACTTACCGGTCCTTTTGGACAATAAAAAGGTGGCAGGCAAATGTTAATAGAGCTACTTGATGTGTTTCAGCTTCTATTTCTGTTAAAACTTGAAGTTTCATTGTAGCCTAGCAAAGATGGAACCTTTTTTTTTTTTTGGGGTGGGGGGGGGGGGGGGGGGAGGACGAAGGGATGGCCAGGTGGATTGTCATGTTTTAAGATTTTTGGACTTCCGGGCAAAAATATGAAAAATGTTGGGATTATGTTGCAAAACGCTCACTGGCATTGATAAACTTTCAACTTCCTGCTACGAATATGCTTTGATAGTCTGATTGCTGAAATAGTCTGATTGATAATCATGCACATAGTAGGCGAAAAGATTTACTGCCCACGCCCCCATCCCCCAGCCCTCCACCCCTGAGGCTATAGTGATCATATCTAGGACGAGGAAGCATGAGTATAATTGTTCAACAAAGGTACATAGCTTTGAACTCATTCCATGTTTGAATGCTCTTGTTGTCTTTGAAATAAAGGCTTGTTTTCTGGCTAGTTTTAATTGATATATCTAGTGCTCCTTGCAGACTAAAAGAGTAGGACGATGAACTTAATTGTTGTCTTCCCTTCATTTTTGTACTTACTGAATTTTCTATTAACTTACTTTAGATAAATGCTTTCTACGAAGACATGCGTGATCAATCCAAGGCCAGCAGTATACAGCAACTTGCTCGCAAGCAAGTTGATGGAGTGGTTCGTCAAAGTGAAGAAGGTGCCGAATATTTTGCTGAATCATCTGTTCCCAAACACTGCACAAATAGAATCCGAGCTCACGAGGGTGGTTGTGGTTCTATATTGTTCGAATACAATTCTCGTAAACTGATCACTGGAGGACAGGATAGCTTAATTAAGATCTGGGATTCAAGCACAGGGTCATTGAATAAAACCATTCCTGGTTGTTTGGGGTCTGTTCTAGATCTCACTGTCACCCATGATGACAAATCAATAATTGCAGCTACTTCGTCAAACAATCTCTATGTTTTGGATGTAAGCTCAGCTCGAATCCGCCACACACTTACAGGACATTCTGAGAAAGTATGTGCAGTTGACGTGAGCAAGGTTTCCAATCGCTATGTTATCAGCGCCGCTCATGATCGCACTATAAAAGTTTGGGATCTGCACAAAGGGTTCTGTATCAACACAATACCTCATCCTAGTCTCTGCAATGCTGTTTGTTTCACCATGGACGGAAGGACTATATGTTCAGGCCATCAGAATGGGTATCTATGTCAATGGGACTTAGAGACGGGTAAACCAGTTGGTGAAGTCGAGGCTCATTCTCATCAGGCATTGACGTCAATCTCTTTGTCGCGAAATGGGAATTCGATTTTGACTAGTGGGAGAGATAATGTGCACCATCTGTTTGATATGCGTACGCTTGAAGTTTACTCAACATTTAGGGCAAGTGGAAACCGGTTGCCAACTAATTGGAGCAGATCTTGCATAAGCCCAGATGACAATTATGTTGCTGCAGGTTCTACAGATGGATCGGTGTATGTTTGGTCCATTCAGAAAGGAAACATTGTGGCTACCTTGAAAGAACACGATGCTCCTGTTCTGTGTTGCAACTGGAGTGGTCTTGGAAAAACACTGGCAACTTCTGATAAGCACGGAGTTGTCTGCGTTTGGTCAGGAGTATGACGCCTTTGCACCAGATACCGACATATCTGCGTTTGATGTGAGCTACCTAGTTTTTGCTCCGGGGGTCAAATGGGACGGTATTCAGGCAATGGCACATGGGAGCAAATCCCTCGCTGGATGATTGACATTACAACTAAAATCAAGAAAATGTTAGATATGGTGTAAATATCATTTGATTTATTGTCTTTGCAATGTACAGTTAGTAGTCTCCTGAAGATGGACTACGTTCAAAATTCCAGTATTCGTTGAATGAAAAGGTCAAGTCCAATTTCTATTTTATTTTTCAATCATTAAAATTGAAATTTCCTAATAAAATCGGGAACGTAAGATGGATAGTATGTGAGATGTGACAAAAACATTTAAGTATTAGATATTGACAATCCTAATTGATGAAACTTGAGATGACATGATGACCCTAGCAAATTGCTCAACCCAAAATTAGTAGATTCCAATATTAATGATCCGCAAATGTCGCGATCCGAAATGAAAATTGATTGAATTGGCCAAGTTTAATTGTTAGTAAGTTCGAGGAAGTTCATCGTTATTTCATTTCTTTGGGTGCATGTACATCTCATACATATACATCATAACTAGAATTTAAAATGATTATAACAATTTTAACCTGTATGTCCAATGATTAACAGTGGCGTGTGACCGTGTCAATTAGTGGTGTTCCTTCAGGAAGAAGGCAAGAAGCCTATGCTATGTGCGTGCCGTGCTTCATTATCCTTCACGGCAAAAATTCCATGTGAATAAACCTTTTTAGTTATAGAAACACAGAGGAATGCCACCATTTTATGCACAGTGTCAAATCATGCCTAATTGGTAGGTTAAACCTACCATTAGCAATTATGGACCTCAGACATCAAATGGGTCACAAACTTGGACTTCGTCGTAGCCTCGTAGGTATATGCTTAGCTAAATCGAGATTATGTATAAGAATAGTTTATGGCTTACTAAAGTTGAAATATTGATCTTGTTATTGGGCGCTAGTTTATCAGCTAGTGGCCCATTTGCATTATACTCCCTCCAATTCAAAGGAATTTTCCTATTTCTGTTGACATTATTGAGATGCTATGTTGGGAATAATTTTTAGACCTTGTTCATTCTGCATTGCAGTCTACCAATTCTCGTTAAGTTTAAGGCAAACAGATATTTCATTTGGTGTACAAATAGTCCCTAACATGGCAACTCAAAACTGCAAAATGAAACTGGAAAATGTATTTGAATCGGAGGGAGTATACATATCGATCGTTATTGACCGCTAGTTTAATTAGCTGAATTGGAATTACGTCTATTAATAAAATACCGCTTACCTTTTTCAAAAAAAAAAAAAAAAAGTCTATTAATAAAATATTAGTTTAAGAGCAAATTTCCCACATGACCGAGACTCTATATTTTACATCGCACGACATTTGGACACGAATTGAAATCATATCCTATATCTATATATAAAAGTGGGTTGATACGGCGTGGATAGGTTGCGTAGGCAACAAGTAATAATCTAAGTTCATGTATTCAATTGTTGAATTCACACATTGATATTTAATCATCTTTTAAATTCGTTATGCATGTATGTGCTAATCAGTAATCACCCCTAGAGAATATATATGCATGCATGAACCTAAATTATTGAAAAGAGTTATGAAATTGATATAAATTTTAATTCAATTACACTAAAAAGTTTTATATTATAAAAAAAACAGTAATAATAAATGGATTTGCATACTGTGAATGTGATTACACTATATATGCTTAAGATGCTAATGTATTGAAAATAATATGATAGATTGTGAACGAGACATGGACACCGAGTTCTTTTTATTATGATAAGCACACAAATTAAATATCATAAAAAAATATGTACATATTCTAATTTATATATTCAATCACTTTTTCAACCTGAATAATATATAACATGTGAACATTTCAGTGACACACTCTTCGTCGTCCAATAATAATTTGATTCCGTATGATCCAGTCTTTGAAGCAACAATATCGACCTGAAGATTCTAATTAAGTACTAAGAAGATTCAAACTTAAAATACATTAAAAGAAAGTACTCGTATTATTATATTGTGATTAAATTACAGAGTATATATTTTAACTAAGGTTTAAGTATCACCATCATCCCAATCTTTTTTGTGCGCTGTCTACGAATTTCAAACTCACAAGTCATTTGTAACCAACACACTACGAAAGCTTGTTTCAACAAGCAAAAAAAACAAGCAAATAGAAATATAATGAACCTAATTAAATAGTACACTTCAAGGAACAATAACAATAATAATACTTAGTTCGGACATTTATATTTGATCTTAATATCAGTTTGCCCTATATATGAACTCTAAAACCGATTTAGAGACCGATTTGAAATCTATGATAATGTGCGTTGTTATTTCCACCATTTCATTTAGTTCGTATTTGAGTCGGACTCGGATAGTGCACTTGAGCAACTAATTAAGCTCGCTCTCATGACTTTAAACAATTTCGGCAACATGACTCATAGAGTGAGTCATACTCAATATCTCGCTCTAATTTAAGCTAAGCTCAATCAACAAATGTTTCTTCACGACTGTACAACAATTTCCAAAACTGTACAAAATCGAAGTGTTACTTGTGGAGCTAAGGCATACTATGAATGAGCAATTCTTTAGGTGTAAGAAAGACCAATTAGTAGTACTACATCTTTCAAGCTAAGTGTTTCAGATTTCTCCATTTTCCCATTCAATTTGGACTTGACTATGACTCTATGAGAGTTGCAGTTTCCATTTATTGTCGTCTTGATATCGCGAAGGCATGTCGAAACTTCTCATTTAAGTATGTTTGGGAAAAGAATTTCAATGCAATGAGATGAATCGATACCTACTACCTATTGTGAATGGGTGCGTATAAACAACTATGATAGAATTAATGGCCTTCAAATCAAAGAACGCAACAATGGGTATATGTTAGGCCTATAATTAATTCGCTTTTAGGGACAGCTCGGAGATCAAATTTAACGAACCGGTCATACATACAAATTCGAAATTTGTTGCCAAATAACATATTTGAATTGACAACCAGTTTGTGACCGGTCTCAGTTAATCATGATCAGCTAATTAAATTATTAAGAAGATATATAAACTCGTTATGATTAGGCGAAACATTTTCAAATTTTATATTCTCGGGATTGCTAGATTTTCTCAAAATTCTGAAATATCATGGACAATTGGACATGAGTTGAATGTCATAATATCAATCTAAAGTACGATAGTAGTATAGCATAATGCTGATGTAAACATGTACCGTTTATTTGCGAATTGCTACACCAAAATGCACAAGGGTGTGTCATCAAAGCATAAAGAAGTATGGCTATCAAAACAGTAGATTGATCATTCCCTGAAAATAAAGGCTGCTTTTTCTTATGTAAGCACACCCTTTTCCTCCAACTTTTCGCCTCACATAACTATAGTAAAAAGTAACATAAACACATATTCCCTCCGCTTTTTTAAGTTTTTTTACGTTTTATTTGAATTCCTCTCACAAATTCAAACGAAACGTCAAGAACAAAAAAATGGAGTACAACTATACAAGCCACTAAAAAAATGAGATTTGAAACAAATACGAGTAAACTACATCTTTAGTCCTTTATACTTCATATTCTTGGCACAATTAACATGAGATTTATTGGATTCAATAATTTGAGGTATGTTCAAATCGTAAAAGTTAATGAGCAAGGGACTCATCCTCCCTTCTAGTTCTACCTGACTCAAATCTGGATTAAACTAATTGGTACAAACTAAGAATAGAAAGCAAACGAATGAAAAAGCATTTACACTTCTATTATTGTCCTTTAAACTTGTCACACTATTACTACCCCAAGTAATACCCCTTTTGTTCTTTCCCATAAGTCACATACACTGGCCTCATTTGTTTTGTTGCTTAAAACCTTCAACACTCATCTATAAATAGTCCCCCATTCCTTGAGTAAATCCACACAATTCCACATTTCATTACAAAAAACACATAGCCAAATATCCAAAAACAAGCCTAAGAAACATGGGTTACAAAAAATGCATTTTGCTAGTTTCAATTTGTCTAGCCATGGTCATGGCCATAGGCCTAACCGAGGCATTCGATTTCGAGGAAAAGGAGCTCGAAACCGAGGAGGGCATATGGGGTTTGTACGAGAGGTGGCGTAGCGTACACACCGTGTCTAGGGACCTCGACGACAAGCAAAAGAGGTTCAATGTGTTCAAGGAGAATGTGAAGCATGTCCACAAGGTTAACAAGATGAACAAGCCTTACAAGCTCAAGTTGAACAAGTTTGCCGACTTGACTACCCACGAGTTTCGAACCCTCTTTGCCGCGTCCAAGATTCGCCACCACGGCATGCTTCACGGCCATAGGGCTTCCGGCAGTGCCGGAAAATTCATGTATGCCAATGTTGATAGTGTTCCTCCATCAGTTGATTGGAGAAAGAAGGGTGCTGTTACCCCTGTTAAGAACCAAGGCCAATGTGGTAAGTGTTGTACTGTACAAGTTTGGTTACGTGTTCATGACGCTTAATTTGCTAATTAATCATTTACTAACTAACTCTAAAAGGATTGCTTCACAAAAGTAATAGCTTTAAGTTCTTTTCCACACGTATACGACGTGATTTCTTCTAGGCTAGACCACTAGAAACGAGGTTATTTTTTTCAAATTAAGGATGAAAACCCAAGAAAAGCAAGACTGACACGCATAAATCGAGAAATGCTCTCTAAATTATGTGTATTGTATCAAACATCACGAGAATAAAAAACAGAGCATTTTCCCCTGTATTGGGGTCTGATTTTGTACCAATTTGTGCTAACTTTCGAGAGGAGTATATTATACAGGTAGTTGTTGGGCATTCTCTACAATTGTAGCAGTTGAGGGTATCAACCAGATTAAAACAGGGAAGCTAGTGTCCTTGTCCGAGCAAGAGCTTGTCGACTGCGACACCAAACAAAACCAGGGATGCAACGGCGGCCTCATGCCTATGGCTTTCGATTTCATCAAGAAAAGTGGTGGTATCACCACCGAGACTCTTTACCCTTACACTGCCGAAGATGGAAAGTGCGACAAATCTAAGGTAATACACCCAACAACTCGTATCCTACCCTTGTACATTTGCTAGCTTTCTCAATACGGAATTTCGTATTCTTAGACAAGCTTAAGACTTTTGTGTGACGCCTACGAAATTTTGTTGCAGATGAACTCTCCAAAAGTGTCAATTGATGGACATGAGCTTGTGCCAGAGAACAACGAGGATGCGTTGCTCAAAGCTGCTGCAAATCAGCCTATTTCCGTAGCCATAGACGCCGGTGGTCAAGACATGCAGTTCTATTCAGAGGTAAAAAAAAAAAAACAAAAACAAAAAAAATGCTAAGTAAATGTCGTAAACACTGACTAAAATGAGCCTAATGTTGAATACTTGAATGTTGAGTTAATTGCGAGGTAAGGGTGGTCCGGATGACCCAAAATGAAAATTTATTACATCGAGAATTGAATGATTGTGCTAACCATACCTAATATTATTGTTAGATAACCAACTGAGTCAAAAGTCTAGACTAATGGTTAGGGGACCCACAATGGTTTTATACTTCAATAGTTACCTACAAAATGATGTAATGCAGGGAGTTTTCACGGGAGAGTGTGGCACGGAGTTGGATCATGGTGTCGCGGTGGTGGGTTACGGTGCAACACTCGATGGAACCAAGTACTGGATAGTCAGGAACTCGTGGGGCGAGGAATGGGGTGAGAAGGGTTACATAAGGATGCAGCGTGGTGTCTCTGCTAAAGAAGGCTTGTGTGGTATTGCAATGGAAGCTTCGTACCCAATCAAGAAATCGTCGAGCAATCCTACGATTTCTGATGATGGCGGAGATGGGTGGTCAGCCAAGAAGGATGAACTGTGAGCTGCAGCTTATTGACATCCACACAGAATGAAATTATTCGATCATATGTAGATTGTTTAAGAAACATATCATTTTATTTGCTTGTTTGATTTTCTAAAGTCTGTTTACTGTTGGGGTGACATTGAAATAAGTATAATCTGATATTCTGATAGATGTGTAATTTGTATTATGATCATATTTTCTTATCAATGGATTCATACATTAAACATTATAATTCGCCAAAGAAATGTATACTTTGTTTGCTCTGATTCTCTAGTTAAAAAACTTTATTTTTGTGCTAACATAAATCTACGATATCAAATACTCCCTCCATTCATATCCAAATGCCCGATAGACTTTGCAGTTTTTTACTTATCATATTATGAGTCATATACTGTAACAACCAAATGAATAACTCATGTATGCCACCACTTTCAAAAAACAAAAATGACTCGTTTGCTTTAAAAATAAGGGGGATTGGGATAGTGTATTGCTGAATAGAGCATTTGCTAATTTTTAAAATAAGTGAGCATTTAATTTGATGTACATGTGTGTCCAAATATAGTCCGTCAAAAATTGCAAAAAAAAAAAAATGGGGCATTTGGATATTAATGGAGGGAGTAGCACGCAATTACATTAAACCCTCTATACGAACCATGCTCCAAAGAATGCCACTGTTACAAATTTGGTTCAGGGGATCCGGTGATTCCTCATTTCATCTCCTTAGGATTGTCAAAGTAACAAGAATTAATGTTGGAGTATATCCCAGTGATCATACATTATCAATGAAACAAGGAAAAGTATCAACAAGTTTGGTTAAAATCTCATTTTCTTAACGTAGATGATTTTGATTTTATTCCTTATAGTTGCATACTCTGTATTTGATCCTAACTTCAAACTATATAGTATAAATAGCATGCCAGCATGTCTTTAAATTCATCTTTCAAACCCAAACAACAAAGCCAAACTCATAGTTTTGCCATTTTTTTCAATAATGACCAACTTCCCTACAATCAAACACATTTCAGAGTGTTTCGTCAAGCCGAAGTGTGATGTAGAAGACTCTAAACAACCATATCACTTAACTCAGTGGGATTTAGCGTTGCTTTCTTACCCTTACAGTCAAAATGGCCTTCTTTACCCGACCCCGAACCGTGAAGATAACTCTATCGACAAGCTTTTGGAGAGTCTTAAGGACTCTCTAGCACTCACCCTTGTTCACTTCTATCCGTTGGCCGGACAACTCGTTACCAATGTTGATTTAGACCGAAATCGATCCTTCATTTTCCTTGATTGTAATAAAGGCCCGGGGGTTCGATTCATCCATGCTACTCTCGATGTGACTATGTCGGACATCGTCTCCTTAGACGACGTTCCTTCCGTAGTGCACTCGTTGTTCGACCTCGACCATGACGAGGTTGGCCACGATGGCCATACCTTGCCGAATTTATCAATTCAGGTTACTCAACTTGTCGATGGAGTATTCATTAGTTGTTCGATGAATCATGTCATTGCTGATGGAACATCCTATTGGCATTTTTGGAATATGTGGTCTGAGATACATCGAGCTAACGGGAACTCGAAATCGATCTCGCGCCCGCCTGTCTACGGACGTTGGTACCCTGATGGTTATGGCCCTAGTGATGTGTTTCTTCCTTTTGTCCACCCCGACGAATTCATTTCAAGGTAATATCGATCTTAAGTTCTTCAATTCATTCCTATCAATATTCATAAGATGAGTTGTCTAGATCTTACAAAAGTGCGCTACACAAAATATAACACATAATAACTTCAAATTTTCACTTCCATAGATTTTTAAAGCTATACTTTTGGTTGAGTTGACTCTCTAACATGGAATCAGAGCCTCATCGATTCTGAGGTCTCGAAATCAAATCCTGATAGTCCCCTCCTCTTTCAAGTGGACTCTCAAGCACATGGTATGGGCGGGCATGTGCATTATCTCCACGCTTCAAGCCCAAAGGGCATTCGCGTGAGGGGGCGTGTTAAGGTATCAAACCAATTGTTGAACCTCAACCATAAGTCTAGACTTTTAGTTGAGATGGTTGATCTAATCTCATATAAACGACTACATTTTTACTAGCTCAATTACGAATTCTAGCTAGGATTCGATTATTGCTTAAAGACCTCATGCATGTCTCATTCAAAAATTCGAAAGATGTGACCAACCAGTTATTATATCAAGAAATGTATACCGGGCCTAAGTCTTTTTTTTTATCTATATAGGTGTGCCGTTTTTATTCTATTTAACAAATATGACACACTGTGTTAACATAGTTGTAGACTAGTAGTTACTCCCTCCGTTCGGTTTTAAACTTCCTACTTTCTATTTAGGGGTGTTCATCTTTAAACTTCATACTTGGAATCTTTCCTTATTTGTACATATAAATACCAAAACACCCTTACTTTTTTATTAAAAGTGCAAGTGGGGCATACCCCTTTGTGTAATTTTACACCAAGTGGACCCTAAAACTCATTTTTTATTCTATTTTTTCTTAAAAACTGTGTTCCGACCATACGTGTTTTATAGCCGAACGGAGGGAGTACTAGTTATTGTGTATGTACTTACCATGTATCATTTGCTCCCAATAGGCCCAATCGACCTGACCATCAACTAAAGGAGAAGTTCTTTACATTTGGATTGGACGCGATACATAAGCTAAAATCCAAAGCTAATAACGAATACATTACAAATCATAAGATGCAGATCTCCTCTTTCCAGGCCCTATCAGCATTCATTTGGAGATCAATTATTCGAGCACAAAGGTCAGCACCAGGTAGTGTGACCCATTGCAAGTTAGCCGCAAACAACAGGAGCAGAGTGGAGCCACAATTGTCACCAGATTACTTCGGCTGCTCGGCCGATCTAATCGTGACAAGTACCACCGTTGGTGAGCTGCTCGAATCGAGTCTAGGCCGAATCGCTGGGTTGTTGCAACAATCAGTGCTCAACCGAACTGGCGAGGTCGTAAAGGACCTCGCCCTGAAGTGGTTCGAGGCTCCATTTCTTCACAAGAGTGGTGCCGAAATCAGTACCACCACGAGTAGTGTGTTCATCGGGAGCTCGCCTCGTTTCGACGTGTATGGTAATGAGTTTCTGAAGCTTGGGAAGCCAATAGCAGTGCGTGATGCGATCTCGAAAAAGTATTCGGGGAGGGTTGTTGCTTACCCTGGACGTCAAAGCTCAGGAAGCGTCGAGCTCGAAATTTGTCTGTCGCCTGATTGCATGATTAATCTTACATCCGACGATGAATTTATGGCTTTCGCATCTCCATCTTCTTATAAACTCTGCTAAAATGATTACTCTACATCCCCTGAAATCACATTTTCATACAATAATGGTTGTTGTACTTTATCCCTTGTTTTTGTTAAATTACGAAAATTCATTCATAATAATTCGCCCACCTCTGTCGTATACTCATTACCTCAAACAAATATAAACAATTCCAAAACAGTTTAATTCTTGTGCAAAAGAGAGTTGGGTGTTTAAACGTGAAAGGAGAAAATATGGATGATATAAGTTAAATTTATCATGATGAAACTATGTTCACATTTCAGGTCTCTAAACTAAATTGATGTTCAAACCCCAAATACTCGGGTGAAAATACTTAAATCTCAACCCATAGTTAACCAAAATGAGAATTGCTAAACGGTACCTACACCAATGCTACGTTACTATACTAGGATCGTTAATATGATATTATTATACCACATAAACATTAGACGAGTTCTTTTAACCTATGACAATAATGACACATTGTCATAGCTCGGTATACATAACCTTGTGTTATTTTCACCGAAATTTCAGTTCGGTAATTGATTTTGAACTACACTCGATTTTTTTTTTTTTCCCTTCTTTTCCTACAGAAAATTTAGGCCGAACAACTGAGCTGTAGTACTGGGCCGATCTGGCTTTACATGAAACTATTGGCTAATTGGCAACAATCTTTGGTATCTAAAGATAAAGTCCACAAGGGGGGGTGTCATCATCCCTCCTTTCCGATGACCCAACTTTACTGCTCTCTCTCGCCTACAAAGTCTATGAAATCCAACGACACTACAACTTGAACCGAAAAGTTGCATGGCTTTTGAGGAAATACAATGATCATCATCTTAGGCCTAAACATAACGGAAATGTTCCTTATGTAAGCACTTTTTCGCTTTCTCGAGTCGATTTCCTCCACCAATAATGACGGAATTAAGTTGTAGGTATCGACACTAATGATTAGGGTTCGAAACTCGTCTACATCAGTATTACTCACTTGTACACTTACGAAAATACGAGGAAATTAAGGTAAGCACATAACACACTCAACATTTGGGTGATTCCATGAACATTGCTTAATGTCACCTTAAGAAAGTACACCTTGTCCTCAAGCTCCCCACATACATACCATTGTTCTTAGTTTCTTACCCATAAGGCACCTCCTCCTTTATTAGTTACGCTACTTTGTCTAGTAGCTTCAATACTCATCTATAAATAGCATGGCTTCCTATTGGTGATCCACACAATTCAATCCATTGTAGCAAAACAAAGTCTAAACCAAACTATAACAGAGTAACATGGATTCTAAGAAATGTATGTTGCTATTCTCTTTAGCCTTGGCAATGGTCATTGGGCTATCCCAAGCCTTCGATTTTCATGAGAAGGAGCTGGAAACCGAAGAGAGTCTATGGGACTTGTACGAGAGATGGCGTAGCCATCACACTGTGTCGAGGAGCCTTGACGAAAAGAACAAGAGGTTCAATGTGTTCAAGGACAATGTGAAGCATGTCCATAAGGTTAATAAGATGGACAAGCCTTACAAGCTCAAATTGAACGAGTTTGCTGACATGACCACCCACGAGTTTCGCAGCCTCTTTGCTGGGTCAAAAATCTTCCACCACAAGATGCTCAACGGCCAGAGGGCTAGCACTAGCCGCGATTTCATGTACGCAAATGTTGATAACATCCCTCCATCAGTTGATTGGAGAACTAAGGGTTCTGTTACCCCTATCAAGAACCAAGGCCTATGTGGTAAGTGTAGACTGTAGACTACATGATGTCAAAATTGCTTGTTTCATTAATTTGAGCTATTAAGCAAATGTGGTAATGCTTAATACGCGTCTAAACATTACACCTTTAGTGTTAGGCATTACGGAATTAAGTCACATTCTTCTAGTAATGTTTGCTGTCTATAGGGAGTTGCTGGGCATTCTCAACAGTTGCAGCAACTGAGGGTATAAACCACATCAAAACAGGGAAGCTAGTGTCTCTGTCTGAGCAAGAGCTGGTTGACTGTGACACGTCTCGGAACCAGGGCTGTAATGGTGGCCTCATGGAGTGGGCATTTGAATTTATCAAGCAGAAAGGCGGTATTACGGCAGAGGCAAACTACCCATACACAGGCAAAGATGGAAGTTGCAACAAGACCAAGGTAATAACAACCTTTTAACAAAAGTTCTATGACTCAAGCTTTTATTCATGTTATTTTAGAAGTAAAGAAGCTGAAACTGTTGAAAAATCGCAGATGAATTCTCCAGTAGTGTCAATTGACGGGTATGAAATCGTACCTGAAAACGACGAGGCTGCCTTGCTCAAAGCTGTTGCTAACCAACCTGTGGCCATCTCCATTGATGCTGGTAGTCACGATATGCAGTTCTACTCAGAGGTAAAGGAAAACAAGTCTGATTGAGCATTCTGATGAATAACATTGACATATACACATGATATCAACAATATTGAAAGTATTGACGATAACTCTTCTTCAATTATTTTGACTCTAGGGAGTGTACACGGGAAAATGTGGAACAGACTTGAATCACGGTGTGGCTGCTGTTGGCTATGGCACTACAGTGGACGGAACAAAGTACTGGATCGTGAAAAACTCCTGGGGAACGACATGGGGAGAAAAAGGTTACATCAGGTTCCAGCGTGGTATCTCTGCTAAAGAAGGATTATGCGGAATTGCCATGGATGCTTCCTATCCAATCAAGAACTCCTCGAACAATCCTTCATTCTCCAAGAAGGATGAACTTTAAATTCCTTCATTTCTAAGATTCATTTTACAGAAACATATAGATAAAATTTCATGGAATATAAAACATGAAACTTAGAACCACCATATACTTCATTTCCCTGCTTGAGAAGTCACAGAATTTGTAGTGACAAGTGAAATAAATACAAGATGGTATGCAACACATTAACAGTATCATAATGCAATTGAAATAATGCATTCTATAATCACCCCCATTACGCACACACAGACATGATGCCAAACATGCTCGGCCTCTAAAACAGGTTTGAAGTTTTGAACAAGATCCAGGGTAAATGAGATCGTAAAAAGGAGTATCAGAATTTGGAGAAGCATCATTATCATAACATATATAGTCTCAAATCCTGTTGTCCAGATAGATAATCACTAGACAAGACATGACTTGCACCAGAGTGATTATAATCTGGCCACTTGTTGGAAAAACAAAGATTAACATAGCTTACATATAAAAAGTATGATTATGATGTCTATGAGAGGATGAGACCACCTCAGGTATTAGCCATAGCACCTTATGGGATCATTGCATCCCTTAGCAGCAGACTGTGAAGCTCCGTTACGGCCACCCTTTTCCAAGTACTGCTGATGGTATTCTTCTGCCCTGTAAAATCTCTTGGCTGGGAGAATCTCGGTTACAATCTTCCTGTCTTTCAGCTCCAATTGTTTCACTTCCTTTGATTCCTGGGCTAAACGGGCTTGCTCCTCACTGTAATAGTATATGCCTGATCGATATTGTGTTCCTACATCACCAGCCTAACACAACACAAGTCACAAATAAAGGGCATCGTCAATAACAGATCATACTCTCTAAGGACATGCTTAACGCAAAAAGACTCTGTTCTAACAACAATGCAAGATTACAAAATTTATGATCGGGTAGAGTTTTTCCTAGAATATAATTAATCTACTAAATCTACGCAACAAACCACCTCAAACAAGGAGTTAGAAATTATATGCGGAGTATAACACGAAGCAAATAGTTTAAGAAGGTATGAATCAATGTCTTCCACAAGTCAGACCATCCAAAAGTCATCACCAAAACCCAATAAAAGGAAAGTTCATAAAATTTCGTCACTAGCAAAGGTTTCAAACATCACGTCCATGGTTTCAAGGATACACCTTCTCTTGTGTCTGGGGAACAGAAAACCACATTGGTTCCACTATATTTTCAGAAAGAAAATTAGAAATGCACCCGCCATGCCTTACTGTTATACAAGACTAAGAAACCTATAAAAAGGACACAAGGTGTCACAGAATTCAAGAGTTTTTTTCATTTGAACCGAAAATTCTATCTCAATACAACACATCATCCTATCTCTTGAAACTTTATCACTATGGCCACATTTAATCAAGACGAGTAGCACTAATACACACTCAAGGTCGATTAGGTGGCTCTAAATCTGAACTCCACGGCCATTCCCTACCCTTGTTCTAGTGTTTAAGGAAATAAACTACTGATTTCATTCTCCTCTCAGCTTCATACATTATGGATTGAAGTCAAAAGAATACATAACTCTTAGAAGCAGCATAATTACTCTACAACTTCACCATTCATACTTTATGAGTTTACCATTGCCTTTTGCAAGATCTAACATTACATATCAACTACAGATGTCGATTAGCTCATTTTTAAGAGGCATCAAGGCGGTACCCATGAGCAATAGGTTGAGTTGCCATAGTACTCATCCAGCATAAGCAAATGTATCTAGTACGACCACATACATGAGCCATGGGAATGAACTCTGTTGAAAGTTAAATCGCGCATGGAGAGCTATGCAGCTTTACATGGTCCTACCGTGCTCAAATCCATCCTAAACTAGAGGGTCCATATGTGGCATGATCAACATATAATGTCTTATGTCTTTAAAAGACGGGACTCAAGATATCAGTTTTGGCCTTTTGGGTGCATCACTTCGCCGTTTGTCACTCCTTTTGAACCCATGGCTTTCTCTAATATGAAAATATTAGTAACACATAGGGCTTGTTTGGTTGGAGGGACATAATGTAATCACCATTAGCACCCAGTTAGCCCAAAAAGAAAAGAGAGTTCTCCATTGAGTTATACGTAATCGTCATTCTTAACTAAAACCCACATGTATTGTCTTTACATCATTCCCCTTGTTTTTTGGGTACATTGGAGCAGCTAAGCTGTGGCCTGTGGGCGTGGGGATATGAGGATCGAACCCTAGACAACCCAGAGGTAGGTGGATGACCTAACTACTAGGCCAACCTTGATCCTCACATCATTCCACTTGCTACTCTTCTTTCTCCCTCACAATTTTTACATTTTTGTACTACATGTCACTCCATTACATTGTAATCATAATCCCTCATTCCCTCCAACCAAACATAGCCATAGTAATGTTTTGGGCTCAAATTAGCTTTGAGCTATAATTCCCCTAACACAATAAATTCTTCCTGAAGCTAACATTTAAAAAAAAAAAAAAAAAAAAAAAAAAACACCAACAAAAGCTAATCATTTGACCTAAAATTACCAATTGTATCATATATATTCACACAATCACAAATTACATCAACCCACATAAACAAAAGACAAACTTTCACACTCAAAATTGGACAAATGAACCTGTCAGTTCATATCACATAATATATCATAAATATAAATTATAGTATAAGGTTCCAAACTATATACTAAAAAATTGACAGAAAAATGAATTAATATAGATACCTGGCGATTAACAGTGGTAGGATCATGACGAGACCAAAAGAGATCAAGGAGGTTAGAGTAAGGACAGATATTCGGGTCAAAGTGGACCCGAACAACCTCAACATGTTTACTGCTTCCGGAGCAAACAATCTTGTAATTCGGGTCGGGTACATGACCCTGAGAGTACCCAACTTCCGTCTTGATCACGCCATTCACCCTTTGGAAGGCCAGCTCCACGCCCCAGAAACACCCGGCTCCGAACTGGGCTAGCTCCAAACCCGCCCCATCCGGGCTGTCCGTATCCGGGTCCAGCGCCGGGTTGTTCGTGTTGGGTTCCGCCATTTTTTTTAATTTAGGTAAGTTTGATCGCTGAGAATTGAGATATATGGAGTTTTCTTTTCTATTTATGGTAATCTTTTTTTTTAGGGGATTGCAATTGTCCGTTAATTTGACCACATACAACCTACACTAGTGACTACTGATTAGCATACCTACACGTCTACACGTACATACATAGTGGGGGTAGTGTATTAGAGTATACTAGTTTACTGACCCGTGCAAAATTGCATGGGCTTTTATATAATATAAGTAAAAAAAATCTTTTTTTATACCCTATTATAAGATTAGAAAAGTGTTTTTATTAGACAAATCGATATATGTGTTGAACAGTTTTAAAATAAGAGATAGTCACGATGTTAAACCTGTCAAAAACTTAACTCGTATCCCATATTGCTCTGAACCAATTTTGAGCTGTGCAATTTTTGGATCAAACCTGGCCCGAGTTGAAGACTCAATTTGACCATTCACCAAGGCATAAACGTATAACTTTACAATTAAAAGTAAAATTGAAATATTCCAAATAGCAAAAATCTTAATAAAAGTAACTTGGAAAAGCTCCAACTTCATACTCAGTCAACAAATATTATCCAAGTGAAACTAAAAAGCCGAAAAAAACATGCCTTTAATTTGTACCTATGCTGGTTGTGCTTGTCAGCCGAATCAGATGTTGTAGATCATTTGACGTCAACAGTAATTTGGCTCCTGCATTTCCAAAATCTAAGTGCAAAGAAAAACAAATCATCATTAGATGCAGAACATAAATGAAAACAAAGTGCCAAATAATTGAAATATGTAGTGTCATCACTAATGTTGCCCTTAAACATATTTCATCCGGCAAAGAAAACATTAAGAGAAAAAAAGGAGACATGAATCATGATGCACATCAGCCTTGTATAGGAATTTCTTCTATATGTGAAGTGCATATCAAAACATGTACGAAGTACACCCCCAGACATAAAATATAAGTACCAGGTGGGAGATAAAATACAGGCCGTCCTTAGCTTGTCGTACGGATCATGTCAAATTGCAGAGTCGTGCGATTAGCCGATTACTGGGATCCCAATTCATTTCGATTCCGAGCAATTACGCTGAAATGAATTTCAATCAAACAAATCTGTTTTTTTATTACTCAAATCAATGAAATCATTTGACACAAATTAGTCAAAAATAATACTAATATAGTTTTGATACTCTACTCTATCTATCTTATACAAAAAAATTTATTATTATTACGCTACTAATGAACTCATCTACCACCGCTACCGTACCTGCATCACCCAATCTGCCCAAAATGAAATTCATGGCTTGAAACTGGAAAAATAATTAGTCTTGGTATAATAATTTGTGTCCCTGTTCTCGTATAACCCATCAACGACGCCTCGTCCTTTTGCCTTATCTCGTCAGATCTACGCTAAACAAAGAGAAAATATCACCAAAGAAGTATTCAATTGAATAAACCACTATGACTATGAGTATGAAATTAGATGAGCTACCTGTTTAATAAGGTCGTCAATCTTTGCCGCTACTTCTGGGAGCACAGATGATGATGACGACGATTGCAATTAGTGAGGATAATGATTGATGAAGACGTAGGTTTTTGAAAGCAGACAACATGGCGAGAAACTTAGAGGTTTTTGAATTGATAGGGTAAATAATTTGTTCCAAATTAAAGAGATATTACTAATTAAATTTCTATGTAATAATATAGGACTGGAAAAAAAAATCATAGAATGTAGACTGGATTGATTTTTTTTCTTTATTCCTATATTATCTATATTGCGTTTTCCGTTTTTGTACGGGAATGATGCAGATTAGTTGCTATTTTGCCAGATTGTATGTAGGCCAAAACTGGGAAGTTTATATTATTATAGAAAAGACTATTAATTGATCGAAAAATCTATTGTCAGTTTTAGTAATGATTTTCGCTATTGTTATATAATGATTTTATTTGTTTCAGTATTAGGATATTCTGGATTTTTTCGTACCGTTATTCAATTTGTTTATGATAATGATTTTATTTGTTTCCTTTTTATATCATATTTTATTAACTAAAATACCGAGTCAAATATACTGTTATATTAATTATGGAAAATAACAATTTCATAACAGATTTTATTGAATAAAATAACAGGCTGATGACATCATCATTGACGTGGCAGCTGATGTGGACGGCCTGATAAAGCTGGAAATGTACCGGTAATTATATAATACTAGTTTAATGACCCGTGCAAAATTGCACGGGCTGTTATATGAAATACATAAAAGTATCATTTTTATACACAATCTTGACTTACTATAGTATTTTAATTTAGCTGATTAATTAATATCTATAAATGTTAAAAAAAAATATAGGAACTCAAAATTGAACAAAACATTATGCGTCAAACACGACCCGAGTTGTAGACCCTATTTGACCAGCCACCAAGACAAAATTAAGACGGTTTAACCCATAAATGCATTTCATATATATAACATAATAATTCAAAAGCTAATTATAATCTTATGAGTATCTTTAAGCTTGAAAATTAGAAGTACAATTGAAATTTTGGTATAAGAATAAAAGGTGCAAGATGTAGTTTTTTATCCGTATTTTGACACAACTATAGACTGTACCCCATATTTTTTTTACCTCCGGTCGTATCTTACCAGACCCACCCATTTGAGATTTACACATGACATATGTGTTGTTAGTTGTTCGCCCGCGCAATAACTACGTATTGTAGCTTTATCACCCGCGCAATATCTAATGTACGTAGTCCCAATATTGAAATATGGTGAATAAAAAAAAGGCACAATCATAGTTTTCAACCGTACTGACTTAACCTAGCATGATCCTTTGTTAATTTAACCAGTATTTGACCCGTAGTTGGTTACTTGTGCAAATTTGCATTGGGTGTTAGTGATGATGACTCGTTTTTATGTTATATATTTAATTATTTGAAAATATGCAATTCGTATCATAGTTTAAAATAGAAATCTAAATTAGTAGATGTACATTAACATATACGACATGAAGTTAAACATGTAAGGAAAATACGAAGTTATTAATTCCTTTTGTATGACCCGGGAACTACATTTTAGTCACAATGCTGTTTTTATGTCCAATGATAAGGAGTGACTCATATCAAATTAAATGTGTTTTTACTCGTATGTTTTTGGGTTAACCTTGACCCAACCTGATGACCCGTAATAGTTTATTCAAGAACGATAAAAATAACATTAGGTCATGAACCCGTTTCTAGTATACATTTGTGCTCCGTATTCAACTGGACTGGTTATTATATGATATTCCATTAACTCTACTTATATTCCGTAATCAAAAGGTTAGCCAACGGGAAACATAACCTGATTTTATTCGTTTGTACTGGTCATGAAACTTATTTTATTTTCTGGGTTATGGTCGACAATAAACTAAACCATCTTTGTCCGCATATTTTTGTTATGAATATTTCTGATCTGATCTAAATTGAATGACTCTGATCCGACCTGTTTTGTTTAGAATTTTGATGAAAATTTTAGGGAACATGGACCCGTTTTCATTATGATTTTTTATTACCCGTTTTGATCCACAACCATAAAAGGGTGCAGTAAATTTTGTTACATAATTTCGAAAATGGGATGATAAGGAAAGAGAGACTGTCAATGGTCATTGATTTTGGAAACCGATCAATTTAAATTTATTTCCTTTGATAGATTCGTAACAATGGTGATTTTACTGACACTCCCATGAAAATATAAGCAAATATATTAGATGTGTACATAAACATTACTTCGGAACGCCAATTATCGATTACATTAAAGAAAGTAGAAACGAATTACGCAAATAGCTAACAATACACCCCTTATATATGTATGTACATGTTTCCTGAATACATAAAATAGAGTTCTCTAAGTTAAAAGTTTGATGTCAACGGTACCTTGTGCAGGTTATATGCGATGCCAGAGCAAAATTTCGGCATTAAAGAATTTTGATTAGCCAAACCTATGTATTGTGTATGCAATGTGTGTATAGTGCTCTACTAAATAGTGCTTTTGACAAGTGTGAATCACCTATCCCATTTTCGTGTCCCGCTCCGTGTACCCCTCCAATCACGTGGTACCATTTCATAAATCTTTTCAAAAAATATCGTGATTGAAGGGGTACACACGGAGTAGGACATGATAGAACCACACTGTATGTGGAGATATGTACTCACAATATAATGGAGATATACTCCAACGAAAAAAAAGTGAGTTTAAAAACTTGTATTAATGATTACATGCATGTATACATCTTTATTAAGATGAGAGAGAAATTTACAATCCAAGAACGATTAGAAGCCTTTAGAAGTTCAACGATTCTATACCATGACTAATGGGGATGGTAATAAATTGGATCTATCTAATAAACAAAAGGCGAAATCTGTATACAATGATAGTAGAAGAAGTCTCGATCTTAACGTCTCATCCTTCGGACATAAGGACATCCGTAGCGTAGACGGCTTCATTGCCAGACCTTGAAAATAGAAAGAGAGTATCATCAAATATTAACATCCTTCCATCAGATTCAAGAAAAATACTTAGGTTGCAATCGCCATATAAGGCTTACGACCATTTTTATTTTCGCTTTAAACTACTTTGTGTGTGTGTGTGTGTGATTTATACCTATGATGATCGTTGGACGGAATGTGTGTTCATTCCTCTATATAGTAGTAGAGTTTGGCGTAAAGTTGTTGAAACCCTGTAAAATTATATTTTTAAATTAGGTAAAATGAGCTAAATTTATTTACCTTTAATTTTACATTGAGATCAAATTTTTGGGGCAAGAATACAGGGAAGATAATAGTCATACCATTGGAATGTCACCTGAAATGGAAAGTTTTAAAGATTTAATTGTATTCTGCTCAATTTTGCAGTTTATCAAAGATAAATATTGGAAGCGAAATTTTAGGATATGTATGTATTAGATCCTTTTTTATATTGCCAATATATTGTTATTTTAATTATGGAGAATGACATATTTTCTAACAGATTTTATTACCATAAATAGTGATTAATGTAAATATTTAGGGTAAATGAATATCAATCACAGAAATTTATTACCTATTGCTATATTATTTCGGTTATATTTAATGTATAAATGGAAATTTATGATCTATTATAATGATTTTGGGTGGAATTGACAGAAAATTAGGTTGATTTATATATCGCATACTAAATTAATTAAAATACCAATTATTTAAGGTAATTATCATTATTTCGAACGATTTTATTGCCGTAAATAGACGTTGATGACATCAGCATTGACGTGTCGCTGATGTCAATGCTGATGTGGACGGCCCGAGAAAGCTTCAAATGTACCGGTAATTATAAAATATAGTTTATTGACCCGTGCAAAATTGCACGGGCTGTTTAAACCAAACTATATAACTTTAGAGTTTAGAAATTAAGTTAAATTGTAAACATTGATGCAATAATGGAGTTTGTATTTTTCGATTCATTTACGTTTGATAGTGTCAATGTAGTATATTATTATTCACCTATCAAAAGCTTGGATCACCAACCTAGTAACTCAAGCTGATCCAACCCGTCAGCCCGTTATAACCAAGACATTTTTGGGTCAACCCCAACATGACCCGTAAATTCATAATTAAGACAAAAGAAGGATAATTTAAGCACATAAATGAACCAAAAGAATGTATAGTCTACATAATAACTCAAGACCTTTTATATTTTACGATTGTTTAAATTTAATGATTAAAGTCTAATATGTTACGTATTTTAAAACAATAAAATAGTTATTACGTAAATAGACGTTGATGACATCAGCATTGACGTGTCGCTGATGTCAATGCTGATGTGGACGGCCCGAGAAAGCTTCAAATATACCGGTAATTATAAAATATATATATTATGTTCAAGTATACGCATTTTATTTATTTATACTCTACGCAGGACCGAGTATTTGGAGTGTAAATTTAACATGGCCAAAAGTACTCACCTTATATGAGAACATTGTTCAAGGATCGTGCTTAGCTTCTTTCGTTGTCTTAGATATATTCTTTAAAAGGATGGAAATGTTGCTCACGAAGTCAAAAGCAAGTCGACTCAAATGTTAGAGCGTTATAGGGTTTCTATGTGATGTGACTTAGTGTGTCACATATGTGCTTTGTTCATAAGATGAACGTGAGAAAGATGTGTATGCTACTGTGGATGTGTGATCACATACATAAAATAATTAGTTAAGAGAAGAGCGAGTTAAGGAGAATTAGGACTTTCACCTATTATAGATACAAGCCCAACGAGAATTGTCTGAAATGGTATTGTCATCTCAGAAAGAGATTAGCTAGCATGATGGTGAAAAGACTTGAGCAGCAGAGAAGCGATAAAATTGTAAATAGTCAGTGAAATCCGATCAAAGATAACTTGGATAAAGGTGACTAAAAGCAATACTCTAGAACGACAAGTCCAGAACCACCTAATGGTGGAGGGCCAAATAATTCATGACAGTCATAAGTTGTACAGTATGGCTGACAAGAAAAGGACAAAGAAAAAGTAGCACGTGGGGGCGCACATGGGGCACACTTAGAGCATCTTTAGTGGTAAACTACAACCCTTGTAGTTTTGTATTGCCACCTAGGAAAGGGGTAAATGTCAGGTTAAAAATTTAAGCTACACTAAATTATATGCAATGGTAAACTACAATCATTGTAGTTTAGAATATAACTAAATTAATTATAATTATAATTTTTGACCAATCATGTATTTTTCTCTTTTTATTTTAATTCCAAGCTAGGTAGCTTGTGGGAGCAACGTAGCCCAACAAACTACAAGCCAAGAAAGAAATCCAATGGTACAAGCTGCTGATGTAAGCAGTTTCGCAAGCAAAACTCCAACTCTTTTTCACCATTGAAGTTGTACTTAACCCATTGACTTCCCCTCAACAAATACCCGGTCACACCTCTTTCTCTCCCTCACTTCCCTATCTGACATACTTCTTTCTACCCAAAAAATATCCCCCAACCACCCACTTTCTCTCTCTTCAACATCGATTATTCATCCCCATCGCCACCATATTTCCTCCATCATCATCATCAATAACATCATACACCTTCATATCTCATCATCATCCACATCGTCAATTAATCGATCATCAACATAATTAATCGATCATCAACATCATGATCGACTACCACCATCATCATCATCATATTCAATCACCATCCATCATTATATTCGACCACCACCACCCATCCGCCACTTCAAATAGCCACAAGCAACAACAAAACAACAGCTCCCCCGAGGGCCCTAGTTAAGCCGTGGAGCGCGGCAGCCGTCCGGCCGTATTGGAGTACCCAGATCTACTATTCCTCGATTGCATCGCCCAGATTTATGCATCATCCTCGTAAGGTTACACCGGAAAAGGGTTTAGGGTCCCACTTTCTGGCGCTGCGGTAGCGGCGCCAGGAAGTGGGACCCTAAACCCTTTTTCGGTCACCCTTCACAATTCAAAATTTGCTATTTTTCGCCGTCGGAAAATCTGGGTAAGATGGTCGGATTTCTGGGTATGTTGGTGTTTTCCGGCGATTCATGGTTGTTGATGTTGGGTCGTAACCCAATTGATATCCAACCCACGTAGACTTTGCTTTCCTTAATTGTGTGCAACATCTTATGGAAAGTGGACATGATTAGGCGGCTAATCATGTGGTATAAAAAGGAATCCAAATTCCTTGGTTTTTACGGAGCTACGGTAGAAGCATATTACTTACGTATTTGCTTGGTTTCTCTTTCTCTCACGGAGGTATACACGGGCTAGTATTAGCGGGTGTTCAAGACGGTTCAAGTCTTGGTGTGGGAGTGTCGTTGCGGGCGCAAGTCGACTCTTGCGGTTGAGATTTATATCTCGGTTCAGTACAAGGTTCGTCTACAATCTCAGGACGGTTAGTACATCTATTTAGGTGTGGTTTATCACTAGGAGTATTATTAATTGGTGATTATTAATTATACTCGGAAGCTAGGGGTAGTTTATCTTTGTTCCTGATTTGTAGCGTGTTTCGAATTCGGTGTTGTAATTCGAG
Organism: Spergularia bocconei; assembly: GCA_963457585.1. Taxonomy (NCBI): domain Eukaryota; kingdom Viridiplantae; phylum Streptophyta; class Magnoliopsida; order Caryophyllales; family Caryophyllaceae; genus Spergularia; species Spergularia bocconei. The sequence continues at coordinate 17,457,634 of OY734955.1, forward strand.
ACGGTGGTTGTACTGGTACTATTTTATATAGTGGAATTCAGCGGTTCACCTGGTGGGTTTTACCTCCGGAGTTGGAGGGTTTTGCCCTGGGTTTAGTCCCTAAAATTTGTGTCTCATCTTATTAGCTTGCGTATTTTCTACTTTTGTTTGTTATTGTCGATTGGTTTACTTTTGTTGCGTGTGGGAGATTGGTCTTATTTTCCAACAGTTGACTGGTGGTCGAACAAGTGGTAGATTGGATGACTGGTTGGGGGGAAAATGGGTTGAATTGACGAAATCAACCCGCAAAAAGGACACTTTTTGGGCTAAAATGACCGAAATACCCTTGTCAGCTGCACTGTTTTATTTAGAGTGCTGTTAAATGTCGCCCACAAATATTTATTCTTTTTCCAACTTTACCCTTGGTTTAGAAGATGAAGAACAAAAGAATATGGGTTGCAGGGAGTGGGTGAGGGAGTTTAGTGAGAGAGAGTTAGTAAGGGTATTTCTGGTACTTTAATATTATTGTGGACGACATTTAGCGATTCAGTTTATTTATGACTGTCAGGTATTTTGCGGCCCTCCCTAATGGTGCCCTATTGCGTTCAAATAACATACTGAGTATACCCTAACCTCAAGGATTAAGGGCTTAAGATCCAACACCTACAAAGCCAACAATGCCAACCCAACCAAATAGCCCAACTAAAGCCAATCTTTAACAAGTAAATAACTAACAAGCCCAGCACTAAAACAGATTGACTATGGATGGTCCAACAAGTTCTTACTTTTTTGGCAAAGTAGGGTAGTCCACTATCTCAACCAAAAACTTAAATCGACGGTTATCCAATTAGCACTTTTAGAACCTGTTTCTTTTGCAAGCCTTGCAATTTGTTTCACGTTTCAATCGTCCGATACCGACATTAGGCTTTCATTTATTTGATTGCAAGCCTTGCAATTTGTTTCACGATTCAATCGTCCGACACCGACATTAGGCTTATATTTATTTGATTTGAGTCAGAGCTGATCGCTTCTACTGATAAAGAAAGCAACACTGTAGTCTTAATTTATGCCATAACGAGATGGAAATATGGTGCTACTGAAGTCCCTTAATTTTTCTGTTCGTCATGTTAATTGTGATAAGACTTGTGCTTTAGAATGTCTCCACCATTAGAAGCAAACAAGTAGAAAATATACTACATAAAATAAAATAAAAATGCTCTATTTCTCGAACAACTAATTGATATGTTTACCGTCTACAAAAGTACAAAACATTATACTTACAAGACCATCATCATCATCATCATCACCATATTTCACCATCTCTCCCCTAATAGCTACAACTTGGAGAGGTGAAACGAAGTAAAAACTATACATTATCACTACATTATATCATAACCCCTAGAACACAAGTGTCGCCCAACTTTGTACACCGATACTAAGTGATCGTTTGGATAGACATTATCGCTTGCAAAATCTCGCAACAAACCAAACGACCACGAAGTGTATGTTCGAGTCTTGTAGTAGTCGTCCTTGTCTTGTGCAATTTGCAAATTATGCACCTTCCTTGCAGCCTTGGAGACAAGAGGCGTCACATGAAAGCTTACTGGATTTTCTCACTTGATGTGGCGGAAAATCTCCTGTTGGCAAAGACAACGAAGAAACTGTCTTGGCTAGCACAACCTTCCTCACTAACACCCTCCACTTTGCATCGTCTCCCTTCTTTGTTTGTTGCATTTTCAACTTGAATTGCCTGTCCAAATCATAAATTTATGCACATCAACAACCAAGAACGACTAATGTCCGAGCATTTAGGGAAAGCGACTAATTTGCTACGTGCGATTAAAAATCTTTCGGACCATCAATTTACAACACATTATTCGTCACACATGTCTTGTTCACTAAACACAAACTTTTTCCACCAAACAGAACCACACAATAGTAATGCAGACGTGTTGATACCTAGATAAAGTACCACCACCTTAAAACTTTACCAATTAAACTAGTCATAATCAAAGGTCACCCTCACATAGTTAGAAAATAAGACGTAATTTCGGCGGAAGGTCAAGTTTGCCACAAGATATTGACACCAATTAGCAAAATATCGAGCCATTAATATCGTCAGTCCCAAATTAACGTCCTTAAGTCTATAGGAGATTAAGATGGTTCCAAAAGACCCTCATGTGCCTAATTCTAACTAGTCAATTAGTTAGTGTACATATTGTTGGACGTTTGAAATCAATCAATGTTTGCCTCATTCCTTTCATTCATACCAATCAAATCATTCTTATAGTCTTATTTATACCAACTTGAGTATAGGGGAAGGTAGTAGTGAGAATTGAACCGGCTAAACTACACCCGTCACCCGACCAGAGCCGAAGGGTGAAGCTAGGTCGGACGGGCTAGTTATGGACTTTACACTCGGAAACCCGAAGAAACTAACATATTGTAGGATTTGAACTCGAGATCTCAGAATCGCTCAACCAAAAGTCTAGACTGATGATTGAGATTCAATAATTGGTTTAGTACCTTAATAATTTACCTAACACAAGTGTACCAAAACAGAGACGACCTGCCTTCCCCAGGTAAAGCAAGTTTAACAAGAGGTCCACCGTCCACAATTAGGAATCAATTGCAAAATAGAACAAGGAGAAAGACATAATCATACATATTGGTCCGACCCTATAATTTATACAAAGACAAAATTTGAAGGGCCAACTCAACTCCAATCTGCCTCTCATGTTGAAAAAGGGCATCAAAATTATCAGTTTTAGCCTTTTAGGACATTGTATGGACCAACATTACCCTACGTGATCACAACTTTAGGGTATATATGTAGACACCAAATCTCCCACGTTTTGATATAGATAGTTACCCCCTAATATTATTGGCAGACCACTCGCCGAAAGCTTAGTAAAAAAGGTATATATATGAACTTGTATGAAAGGTAAGAGGAACTTATGATGTTGGTACCCATTTCAACTTCGTGTATCACGAGTTTTTTTTTGTGGTAAAATCGTAAAAGCCTTTTTTACAAGGGAACTAGCGACTATATGTACGAGTGTACAAACCAACCTAACTCATCCTTACGGATAGTGGACTTCATTTTCCTCATTATCTTTTTAAATATAAGGACTGTATTGAATCAAAAATCACATGGACGAACATACAAGACTAGAGTCTACGATAAGTTTTTTCTTTGTACTTAAGGATTCATTTCCAAAATAATAAAGGGAGAAACAACAAAAACATAACAGAACAACGTTGTCATCGATCAAAAACAACAGTAGTGAACAAAATCATACCTGCAAAGAGGAACTCTGCACTGATCAGGATGTTCACACATGGAAGCGTGAAGCTTAAGAAGCTGCCACATCCTCTTACACCTGGAGCACCCACCATTCACCCTTTTCTTACACGTGGCGAAATGCCTAATCAGCATTTGCAGGCCATGGCACGTTGAGAACCTCTTGCATGGCTCCTTCTTCTTGTTTGGCTCCATGTCGTAGGGCCCCACACTGGTGCACCCTTCTGTGCATATGTGCACCAGACACTCCATTGCTTCATTCAGCTGTAGGTACAGACACTGCTCCTGCTTGTGCCTTTTTGTTCTCTTCTTCCTCTGTATTTCATACAAATCTATGTTTAGATATAATACGACTCAAAGCGGCCGCAATGTTGGACTCGGGTGTGTATCAGAGTGTCGGATTTAAGCATGGTATATTCGTATTATCAGTAAATCGACATAGGAACAACTAATCATGTTGGACTCGGGTGTGTATCAAAGTGTCGGACTTAAGCATCGTGTCAAAAATCGACATAAGAACGACTAATCATGTGGCGGCTAAATTAAGACTAGCAATCAGTTTGATTAGTAGTAAATCAAATCTCCAAAGAATTAGATTAATGGGGATTAGTACAACAAAATAGATTGATATACTAATCAATCATCTAGAAACACTAAAATATAAGAAATCAACATGTGAATAGTGTAAGATAAGCTTTCATATTTGCACTGACATGGACTCATTACAAATTGACTTCTTCCAAAGAAATATGAAGTTATATAATTAGTGTGACGATGTTAGGCATATACTATTGTACAAAGTTTGGGGTTATATTTTAAACAGACTTAACATGAGGACATCCAATTGACTAAATGTCTCCCAATTAAATTGCATTCCCACAATTTGAAGAAACATCATTATTATTATTATTATTGGTTAACCTAGGAATCTAGAATTCAGGGTTGCTTCTAATTAGTTGCAAGTATCTAATGCTTCATATTTGGGACAATGACTTGACAATTTCCTAATCCTACTAGGCTACTACTCATTCAATCACAATCCACACAAACACTACATCACATAACGAAAACACGAAACGAGCAAAGAATGGTCGGAAATTTTAACGCAATTGGTAATCAAAATGAGTCTAAATAACATATCGACCGTGTACCACGAACATAACTATACGCAAATAAAAGGTTGAAAACAATATCGATAGAAAGGGCGTTACCGATTCAACTTCATCAATGAATTGTAAGATGTCGAGTTCAAGCCAAGGGTCATGTTTTTGGACAAACTTCCACCCTTCTGTCTTCTTAACAGCCTTAAACTTACAGGCCACCAACCTCATACCCTTAAGGTGTAGGTCTGGTGCGTCACATAGTCTAGCCAATTGAAGAACATCGACTACGTTTTCGATAGTTAGACCGATGGCTAGCCCCTTTATACAACTCTGCTTTAATTTCGGCACCGAGAACACATGAGAAAGTGCTAGGAGATGGATTCCATACTTGTCTATCTCTTCTTCTGTGCAGCTGATTACAGAAAATTGCATACCAAAATGTCCCCAAATCAGAATCCATATTTACGATAAAAAAAAGTTCAATCTCAAATTCTCAATTTTGAAGCTCAATTCATTTTGAAAGATACAATTGTTTCGTATTTTTTACACTTTCTTTCAAGTATGTTAACAATAATCATTAATCAAGATTTTTTGGTAGGAAGAATTAATGATCTAAAATCTAAATCCCCAAATTCTGGAGGCCACATACAACTTGATGAATTAGCCGACCAAATGAGTTGGCATGTGACACGGCCAATAACCCACCAAATGAGTTGACACGAGGCACACCGGTTTTCATTAAAAGTTTCGAGTTCAAACCCTCCGAGTCTCTAAAAACTCATAGAGATAGCTTTTCGGGTATGTAACCCTACCAAACTCGAATCCACACCTTATCTTTCTACACACGAGTCTACTACGACATTACCAAACTTTGGCAAACATGTCATTTAATTTGGCTATCCCAATTACATCAAAATCCCGTAATCAAATCATCATTATTCTTAATCAAGCTTAAAAATGGAAATAAAATCAACATATACCAAACATCTTAACCGCGTCATATCTCATCCTACTCAACAAGAAAAGTAGACCTCAACAAAAAAAAAAAAAAGCAAATTTAGTCCTATTATTACTAGACCGTTGAATTTTAACAACATGACCGCCAAACATGCAACCAAATTAAATAATAAATACTCGTGTCATGGTAGATGTCAACTAACTCAACTCGAACAATTCTCATATCTATTATTTACTACTCATAACTTCATAATCAAGATTCGAAACGAAATAAAAAGAAATGAGAAATATGTATATACCTGGAAGAGTAAAGGAAACGCACGAACGTCGAAACGGCGTCGGACGGAACGCCGGAAATCGAAATCGGTTTCTCCCCTGTTTTCTCATTCCTCTTCGTCTTCTCCAAAATCTTCTCCATCACCGGCGACGCCATTGCCTGATCAAGTAATCACAAAATTACTTACTCCGGCGTGTCACAATCACAGTGCGGTAAAACAGTAAAAAAAAATAGTAAAAGATAATGAGATAAAAGATTCGATGAGGTAAAAAAAAAGGTACCAGAATGTGAGAATGAGCGGGAATGCGAAGGCCACCGGAAGTTAGAACTGTGACGTCAGTTTCCGGGAGGTCAACGGCGGGTTTATCGGAGATAGGGAATTCATCGGAAGTTTTGACGGGGAACTCGTCGGCGAATTTTGTAGGACACATGGTTTTATTTTTATTTTTATTCTTTGTGAAAGAAATGTTTGGTTTGTTAAATTAGAAGTTTTAGAAGTGTGTGTAATTTTTTTTTTCTTTTTGTGTGTGTGTGTGTGTGAGAGAGAGTTTGGGAAGATCGTGAGAGAAATGAGGAAGTGTAGGGTAATATATAGACAGGTAGGAGAGAGACTGAGAGAGGGAAAGTGGGAGGAATTGTTGTTGGTTGAGAATAGACACGTCAAGAATTGTTGTGTTTCGAAAAATCGCTCGAGATTTTATCCGAAAAATATTAATCTTGTTTTAGTATAAACCCGAGTAATTTCGAGTATGGAGTTAACTTATGATGATGGATCCGAATCTGTAACCCGCTCGTCCGACCTGTTTGGCAAAGATAGATGAGAAATATGATTTGCCATTACGCGGAATTTTGTGCGCGTTATTTCGAAGATTTCTTTTTGGGTTAATTCACGTGATACCCTCGTGTTTTGCCGATTTTCTCGTGATACCCAATGTTTTGAAAAATTGTACAAAATACCCTCGAGATTTGACTGTTTGCACACGGTACCCAAAACTTAACCCTCTCACTAACACCGTCAACTTTTGTTTTTGAAAAAATAAGTTTAATTCACGTGGTACCCTCGTGTTTTTGCCGATTTGCACGTGGTACCCGGTGTTACAAACTTGTACCAAATCTCCTGAAAATTTGACTGTTTTTACATAAGACCCTTACTTTAAAATTCCGGTAACGCCGTTTAAAAGTTGGTTTCAATGGAGAAGGAAAAAATGGTGGTTATGGTGTTTATTATAGGTGTAAATGATGGCAGTGGTGGAAAGGGATGAAGATGTTGATGACGGTGGTGGGAAAAATTGAATATGGTGATGATAAAGGTGGTAGGGGGAATATAGAGATAGTGATGAAGGAGAAAATCAAGGTTGTTTTTTCTCAATTAACGGCGTTCACGGAATTTTAAAGATAAGGGTGGGTACCATGTAAAAACAGTCAAATCTTGAGGGTAGTTGCTACAAATTTGCAAAACATTGGGTAACACGTGCAAATCGGTAAAACACGAGGGTACCACGTGAATTAACCCTCTTTTAGAAAAAAAAAGTTGACGGTGTTAATGGGAGGGTTTAGTTTAAGGTACCGTGCGCAAGCAGTCAAATCTCGAGGGTATTTTGTACAAATTTGCAAAATATTGGGTACCACGTGCAAATCGGCAAAACACAAGGGTACCACATGAATTAACCCTTTCTTTTTTAACATGATCCCGAGAAAATTCGAGTACGGAAATTAAAAGGGATATTTTCTGTGGTAACCCTGTAGTTTCCGACTTTTTCTGTGGTGAGCTCATAGTTTCCGACCTTTCCATGGTGACCCTGAGGTTTGTATTTTCGCGAAAACCGTAACTGTTAGGCTAACGCCGTTTTCGACCGTTTGTCTTCATCTTCTTCGGTTCCCCTTCCACTCTAATTACAATTCTAAAATTATAAAAAGAAACTCCCTTTTCTCTTTTCTCTCTCCTCCCCTTCACCCACCTCCACCTTGCCAACCACCCATTCCCCGGCGATGCCCCCACCCCCGCTATCTAACGTCGTGCGTGCCTTTACCATCATTCCGGTCAGCTTTGACCCATCATCCCTTTCCCACCGCCCCCGCAACTTCCCATTCCTCTTTCTCCTTCATTTCCCCTATCTCTTCTCCCCCTCTCACTCTTCATGTCCATTTTCTCTCTCCCCTCTTCCATGAAACCACCATGACAACCTATTTTACCATCAATTAGGGATGGTTCTCCTTAATTGTGTGAAGGAGTAAAGGAGAGATTCGATTTGTAGGGTGAAAGAGGGAGAAGAGAAGATAGAAAGTGAAGGGAGATGAGAGGTTACCGCGGTGGGGGAAAGAGTTGGCCGGTCAAAACCGGCCGGAATGGTGGTGTTATCGGCGGGGGTAGAGGGGCGGTGGGGAAGGGGTGGTGAGCAAGGTGGAAAGTAGGTAAGGGGGAGGAGAGAGAAAATGGGGTTCTTATTTAATTATATTTTTGTTTATAAAGATAATATTTGATTAGTGGGGGATGTTTAGTATTACAATTAGAGTGGAAGGAAACGGAAGGAAACGGAGGCAAGCGTTTAAAAACGGCGTTACACCAATAGTTACGGATTTCGCGAAAATACAAACCTCAGGGTCACCATGGAAAGGTCGAAAACTATGGGGTCACCACAGAAAAAGTCGGAAACTATAGGATCACCACAGAAAATATCCCAAATTAAAATGAAGTGAGAAACCCAAATTCATAACCCGTTCGTCCGACCTGTTTGGCAGGTATAGTTGAGACTTGAGAAGTAATTTTTGCCACGTACGTGTGATTGTGTGTGTGCGTTATTTCAACGATCAATATATAAGGGGGGATGTAATATAAAAATGCGTAAAATTATAGGGTGAGAATTAAAGTGTGTTAGGGAGTATGGACTGGACTATGGGATTAGGGGAGGCTTATCTGTGGAATGGTGCGACCTTCTTGCTACTAAGAAAACTGTTGTTTTCGCGTATGTTTTCGTCATGCGTCACTCGTGAGATACGGAGCACAAAAACGGGAGGATTTTTCTTATAAGGATCGAAACATTGAATGGAAGACATGAAAGAGACCCAGAAACGTCTATTTGATTCATTAGTCAATTTGATTATTTGAAACATGACCGGAATTCGTATTGAGCGATTATCATTCGAAAAATAAATGCATTTGACTCGTATCTGATCTTTGTCAAAACCTGAACTTTCCTAAAATCCGTAATTAGCTAGTATGCTCGCCCTAATTGATAGGTCTTAGGCGATTTTTTCATAAAAAAATGGGAGAAATGATTAGTTGTAGCGAATTCTATTGCATTTCAGGCACTTACCGTACTTTCTCCTGCCCAAAGAGTTCTCCTATTTTCTTTCCCGTTTGGACTAACCATGTTGGGGGATACTTCTAACCAAATGACATGTTTGTTTGCCTTAAAATTTAGTGAGTTGGTAGAATGCATTGCAAAATAAACACATGGACTAAATTTTACTGCAAGTGAACGATTCATTTGGTCTAAAAGTAGCTCCCAACATGACCCGTCAAAACAGTCAAATAAAATGGAGATAACTCTTTTGGTAGGAGGGAGTATATGTCAAGCAAAATTTTGTAATGGGTGTCAAATCATATACTCCCTTCGATTCAAAGAGATTTTTCTCTTTATTTTTGCAGTTTTGAATTGCCATATTAGGGATTATTTGTTGACTAAATGATAAACCCATTTGCCTTAAAATCAAGTAGAGTTAGTAGACTGCAATGCAGAATAAAATATGTATTACTTTTTGTAACAAGTGAACGATCCATTTGCTTTAAAGGTAGCATCAAACATGCCACCTCAAAACTACGAAACTAATAAGGAGGAAAATCTCTCCAGTACGTATCTTATCGGAGATTGAGAGACCAACCATGCTATTTACATCGTAGAGACCAACCATGTTATTTACATTGTGACCCCGTTTGTATAATTATTGGTGACCATTATACTACTTTTGGTAATCGTTTTAGTTAAGGATCTTTGACACTTAATCTAAGATTTGCAAATGGGTTACTTTATAAATTTTATATAATTTTATATGATAGTATCCTCCAAAATCATACGATCAGTAAAGGTATTATCATATTTACAAACAATGTTCATTATATATGTTAATAACCACAGTGTCAATAATCATAATATTAATTAGTTGATCAACACCGACGGGCAACGGCCTATATATACCAATCAGCTAATTGATGAGTAAGGTTGGTTTTGGGTCGAGTTTGATGCAATAATGGAAGTCGTATAGGCCGATTGTCGGACAACATGAATCTAAATTTTAAATTGCACTCGGGGAAAATTAACTCACACCCTTATCGGCGAAACAAATTAAAGAATAGACGTTTTTAGGGGTTGTTTGGTTTCTGATAGTGGAATGAAAACGAAATGGATACAGAAAGTGAGTGGAGTGATACATATATGTATGTTGATTAGGATGTAATCAATTTTGAAACCTTATTAGATTTTTAGGTGGGTTTCATTTTTGGAGGAACGGAAAGAGATTGAGAAACCAAAAACTTGCAAACGAACACTGAGAAAAGAGTTGGGAGAATTAATACCTTACTAATCCCCGCAAACATGAGCGATGAAAACTCTAAGACATTATCCTAGTGACCAATCAAATTATCCCAATAAAAATCTAATTTCTTTTGAGAGGATGATTGCCTTATATCCTCCGACGTGGATTAAAGTGCAAAAAGGGGTGTTAAAAAAATTAAGGGGGCAGATATTTGGCAACATGAAATCGGCTCTTGGAAATAATGAAACGTTCATTTGCTTGTAATAAAGTTAAAAAAAAACTAATCCTGCGTGTATGTTTCGAGCTAATCCTCTTCCAAGTAGACAAGCCACGTAGTTTGCCTGTTGTTATGGATAAAATTGCCTAAAAAATCTTGGTTACACATTTACACGTGTCGCTTACTGCAACTACCTAAAATTTGCAAGTGTATGTAGTTAATACATTGTGCACACGCATGATCTATTATTATGATTTTCTACGAATAATACAATAATGTCGAATCGAACTCTTGTATACGATGAGTAGTTTTCATGCAAATAGTCGGAATAATTCATGCATTTGCATACATATATCTATGTTGTTTTCAAAGTGGTTATCAAGCCTCATTGGCTTATTCTGTCACTCGAAATGATAAATATAAGACTAATTAATAAAAAGGATAATATAATTTATTAGATAAAATTCGCAAATTATAAATTTGTAATAATGTCAGCTGGTTGGACATAAACAACCCCTTTGCTCCCCGATAGTTTGTGTCTGTCATGTGCACTCTATCTATTTTTGTTGAATTCCCTAATAAAGTTACTCAAACGCTACTCTCTCTTCTCTAGATATTTGTGAGTTTGTCAAAATTTGATTGGATTTGACTGATCGCGTAAAAAAAAACTTGAGAAAACTAAAAAAAGAATCTTGTTTTCTCGGACCAATGGATCATGACCGAGATGGCGAGATATAATCTTGACTGGACGCTAAACCCTTATACACTTAAAGTACTAAATCATACGATCATATTTATTCGATCGATCTTAAAATATACTGTATCAATTCAAATTAAAAACTTCTCGCTCGACTAGTTAAATTAGACTGCTCTTAAGCTTGTACCACCCAAAACCCACAACACCTTTCATGATGTAATGGGGATTTTACTATATGAGAGTGTGACTTAATTATATCGGGTTAGTTGAAAAGAGCTACATTTGTTAGGTCAAGAATTTCTAGTTATCTGATCTCGTACTACTACTCAATAGATATAGGCATATAGTAACACGCAAAATAACCTCTTCGATTCCACCATGTGGCGGCTCGCCGTCGAGCCATAATTTATTTCTATGTAAAAAGATATTTTTTAAGTACATGTCCCGATCGATAAAGCCTTTATTGTTCTTTTGCAATTCTTTAGTTAAATTTTATTAAGGTCGATAATTAAGGCCATTCTAAATTTTATTATGGCTGAAAAGTGCAGCATTTGTCAACCTTTCGGCTAAGATCAAGCCTAATTAAATTGGTGCTCCAAATATTTATATAGAGATAGATATGAAAGGGCAAATTGAGAGCAACTAAAATGATAGATTAATTGAAAAAGGGATCAAGTCATTTTTTTTTTCTGTATCTTTTATTTATGTTTTAAACAAGCATGACAATTGAGCGCACAACCACTAAGTGGATTTTTTCTTAGAAAATTTATTACAAATATAAGTAGCTCTTCCTGGAAATATTCAAATCGGATTCTCTAGGTGCAAGTAGATGATCCATGAGCCATAGTGAAAGCTAGAACAACTTAAAGTGTATAAAATCAATGAAAAGATGTTATTGTTTTGCATTTTCTTTTTGAGCAATTACGCCATGAAGCGGATCATATTTATTCGTTGGTCTAAGTGGCTAAAGCGAGTAAAATTTCTTTGTCCGAAGGAATATGATGTCTTACCTATATATGCACTACTCGTACAATCATAGCTAACCTACACAACATACCACATATGGTTGATGGATATAATAAGGGGTAATTTGGAAACTAAAAACCCATCATCTTGTGAAATGTTACTCCTCTATCGTCTAAGACAAGTTACAACAACATCTAAAAGCTACCGGACCAATTACATTGCCGAAGGATTAAAAAAAAACTATACAGTAGCTTTTTCACCAGTCAATCAACTAAAAACCACTGAAAAAGCCGGCGACAAATACGTCCTTAAGGTACAACTAAAGGCATTGCACGTCATAAGCTGTTAGTATTTGATTGTGTTGCACCCTATTACAATTTTTCTCCTTTGATTCATTTTTAGTTGACTCAATGATTAAAAGATCAACCTATCTTGAAATTGTCGCCAAATTCGAAACCCCTTCCTTACACTACGTTAACTAATCAAAATGTAGGTGAAATCGGTGACGGGGCTGACGCCCAACAGAGTGATTAGATTAAAGTATTGCTGGCCCATGAATAATCCGGTGTGATCTTTCTCGATTTATGATAAGAGTTTGGGCCTGATATGTTAACCCCATATTCGTTACAGGCTCATCCTGATCAGAGCATGATTAGTCCTCAAATTGGCTCAGCCCACCTTGGATGCCACCCCATTTTTAGTTCTCATGGGCTAATGGGCCATAGCGTTTTTTTTTATTACCAAAGTAATAATTAATAAATCACAATTACCATTTTACTCCCTTCGTCCCGATCAATTCTTAACCTTTTTTTATTTTGAGTCGTCTCAATAAATTCTTTACATTTCTATTCTATGGTCATTTTTTACCTGCAAAATGACTTTTTGCTTTGCTTAATGACCATTTTATACCCATTTAATCACTCTCTTGTGTTTTTTGGCTTATAAAATGACACTTTTATCCTCACTTTACTCCACTTCCCTTACTTGTTTATGTCTTCTCTCCTTGGCCTTTGTGCAAAACACAAAGGTATTGGGACGGAGGGAGTAATCTTTAGGGTGTTCGAATACATGTTATGTGTGTCATTCTTGAACGGCTCATTGATATTGATCTATCTATTAGTTGAGTTCATAATTGTGAGTGGTCGTGGGTGGATCAGAGTGACTGTAATTGATTCAAGAATCAACGTTAGCTATACGGGTGGAGCGGGGAGACCAAATGGACGGTCAATTATTGTTTCGTTAACAACGTTTACGTATCTATGACTCACGAGACATGCAAATTGACATTTTCCGTGAACAATGATGAGGAGTTGATGACAAGGTAAAAAAGTTGAGGACTTTGGCGTTCCATGAATTACGGGTAAATTTGAGAGTTTGAAACCAAAAGCATTATTACCAAAAAAAGGAACAAAACGAGACCCCCAAAATATGGTCTTCTTCCAAGAAAAGTGCGCGTGACACTTCTTTGATGAGGTTGGTTAATAAAATTGGACCGAAATTCAAACTACGGTTAAACCCATTTCTACTTATGGCACACCAATCGAAGTAAAAAGGGTAGATTGGTTGTCGACCAACTGACACACAGTCAAAGTTATGGTTATGTAATAGTACCGGTATGTTAGTTGGAAATAACAGTTTCATCGAAAGCACTTTGCCCAAAGAAACTACCAGACCACCATGTGCTCTTCTCTCACTCTTTTGTCCTATTCAAGGCCTTGCTAATCTTGCTTTTCTTGGACTTTTATACTTAACCTTTATCTTTAACCTTACGCTAATGTCCCGGAAGCTTGGCATATTCACTTACTGATGTGATGTGATTGAGTGAGTGATTATTAGCAGGAGTGTCTAAGAAGTGTTAATTTTAACGCTCTCTTTTATAAATAAGTTCGTCTAACATTGAACTCGTGTTACTTTTTATAAAACAAAACTTTGAATATGGATGCTCTAGATTAAAAGTTTTTGTACTCAAACTCCTGCATCTGACGTTACTTCAAAAAATGAGAGTTGTGTCTAATTTAGCCCCCACTTCAAATTAATCTGTTGTTAAAACAATGATTTTTGAATGTAAATGGCGGCATGGAATAATGAGACTTCTCTTATTGGATTCGAACAATGTGTTATATGATCCAACACTGGACATAAGTAGAGCATTATACATGTGACCTTATTTTAAGGGTTAGTAGGCCTAAAGAAATTAGCAAGGAGAAATTGGGGGTGTAAATTCAACCACTAATCTACGATGATAATCAAGTATATGTGTCCCCTAAGGATTAAGGCCCCAAGCCTTAACCAATTTTGCACCCATATATCGTGATCATTAAGGAAATTAATTATATTCATATAACTATTGTCATGAATTGTGTTGATCAAGTGGCTCGTATTTAGCCATGTAACATGCTCACCATGTTGTTTGAACACTCCATGTTCAACCACATTCTTCATTCTTCCGACCATTTATGACCGGAAAGTCCTAAATTAATTGCGAATAAATCAAATCCCATTATCTGTCTGGTAAAGAGTCGGTAGTAGACTTGTTCTAATCGAGTTCAACAAAACACAAAAAACACACAAAAGTAGAGGACTTAAAACTCAATGTAGAAAGAAAAGGGTAGTAACTAGTAACTAGTATATATATGATTGACTATATCAACACATCTGCACTTGTGTACTCTTAACCTTACAAGATATAATGGTCGGTTTAGAGTACCAGGCCGAGGTTGTAATTTCAAGGGTCAACCCAAGAAAAAAAGGGTAAAAAAGTAAAAAAAACACAAGACAACATAGTCAAAAGAAAACCAACCAAAGTAAAAAAAAAAAAAAAAACTAAAAACAGAGGGGACAAAAAAAAGAGGTCTTCCCTTAGGTTATAATTAATCCCACTAATCTTCATTTAAAATTACCTATCAATTAATGGCTCCTTTTGAACCCAATTGAGTTGAAATAATTTTGCTGCTGTTAAAAATTTGTGGTGAAATTGTTAATCAGCAGCTAGAGCCTTTCCTGCAGACAAGTGAACCAGCTCCAGCAGTGAGTGCACCAACAAGGGTTGATGGTCTAGCTCCCAAGCTAGAAGCCCTAGCATAGCTTGACGAGGCGCCTGCGCCGGATGGCGTAAAGAATGCACCATTAAGCAATAGGTCACCTTCAGACCTCCAATTCCAATTCTTCCATTCATCTTCTGGTGCATCCTCATGTTTAGTGATCTGAAAAGAAGTGCAACTTTCCTAAATTAGTTACCCAACATTAAGCCAAAATGTTGTTTTCAAAGTGGTTGGTTTGGTCATTGGCCTAATATAGTCAAGTGTATAATTGTATCACATGGTTGATGAATTTGTCATGTGACGCGACAAAACAATATCTACGTCTTGAATGAAATCATCTTACGAAAGTAGTACACGTCTTGAATAAAATCGCTTTAGCCGTGCTAAAAGTTTCGGGTGACATTGCAACAATGATCACAGTAACAAAATTTGGGTAGCATTACCTCTTTCTTGAATCTGTCATTAGGAGCCAAGAATCTGTTGCCTTGACTGTTGATTGTAGGGGAAGCACTCCCACCAATGGCATACATTTCCCAATGGGTGTAGTCATTGTTGACCACATGGAAGTATCCATGTCTACATCTGCAATAATGTAAAATCACAATCAACCTTAATTAGTCCCACTTTTGACATCAAAACAACAACATCGATACCTAGAGCTTTAAAGACTCCCGGCCTCCCGCCATATGGCGGAGTGAAGGGGGCCGGATAATTAATGATCGAAAAGAAATTTTTTGAAATCGTATAACTAATTATCACATTTTGGCCGTAACACTATGCATTACATTGAGTTTATACTAAAGCCATAATCTTTTCATAGCTAAATTGAACTGAAGTGTAGTAATGATCATATCTCCAATGCATAATCTATCACAGTATAACATACGTCATACCAATCCTATAAAGCCGTAATCTTTTCACTTGTAATGTACGCTTCTTTTCTAAGATTCTTCTATATTGAACTAAGGTCGTGTTCCCTTCAATTGAATGAACTGCACCTTAGGCACTCGACATATACTTTCACTAAATCTCATACCAAATACCATTTCTTTCTTACAAAACTCATTCCAATTTGATCAAAATTGAGCAACACTCATCTAAAATGTCGGTGTTTGAGAAATTCACACATTATATAGCAACAATCGTGAAGAGAAAGAAACAAGGGCAAGAAACAATAAATGATAGTAGGAGTAGTAGTAGTAGTAGTACAAAATTGGATAGAAAGTATACCTTGGCATCCTCTGAACAAGACCTTCACCAAAGTGGTTAAAGGCAATAGTAGCCTGCATGTTCTTGTCTTGTGTATAGGAATCACTGTGGCCTAACAACATGACTTTGTCATGGTGGGTCATATAATTGTTTGAGATGGTGATAGCCGTGGAACCCATGATCGCATCAATTAGACCATCATCACAGTTAGACAACGAGCAATGATCTACCCACACGTGGCTAGCACCGAAGAGCGACACGCCATCACCGTCCGATATAGTCCTCCACCCGTAGTGCCGTGGGGAGCTCCGTACCATAGCATTCCCTCCTGGTATACAATCATGTACATTAATACCATGTATTATAATGTTTGTGACATATTGTATGGTTATGCATGGACCGCCTGAAATGTGTACACTTGCTCCTCTGCCATCAATTGTTTTGAAGGAATTCATGATTAATTCTTCCTTTAATCTGATGACCATGTCTCTTTGAAATATGATCCATAGTGGTTCCTCTTGGATCACAGCGTGCCTAAGTGTCCCTGGCTTTGGGGTCACGGGGTCGTCGTCACCCGAGTCCGTGACCACGTAAATGCGCCCGTTTTTGCCCCCTATAGCATTTTTCCCGAACCCAATCGCGCAATCAGCGAGCCGCTGGCGGTTGTTCTCCCAATCGGGATCGCATCGCCAGCAGTCATCGATTGGGTTGCCTGTTCCACAGGACAGGTAGCCCAAGTTCCTCCTTGCTACTGACTCATTGATTGCCCTGCATATGACGTAAGAAATTATCAATACATTGTACAAAAATGTCACAAATTCAAACTCCAACTTAATTCTCTAGCTAATAACTTCAACAAGGTGTAACATTTGTACGAGATTGCATATATAACTCGTTAGCTTCTTAAATACGAGCAAGACTTAGTAACACGAATTGTGAGCTGTGACAAACATTGTTGTGTTCCTAGACTCGAAAACTTTAAAATGTAACATATTGTACGAATTGACCTTAAACAAAACAAAATGTGTGACACATTCCACTACATTGTTGAGACTCGAGCGAGGACGTTCAAATTTGGATCAAGTACGCGTAATGCTGAGTAACAGACTCGTAAATTAAATGAAAATGTACAAAAGTGGAGTCATAGTATTAGTAAAGATAGCAATGCACTATTGCACACCCTACCTATGTACTTCATGTACAACAAGTTCAGGGTCAGGGTGAATGGCTGGTGCTGAAAGAACAAGAGTAGGGGCGAGGAAAGAGAAAATGAAGAGGATGATGAGGGACATTGTTGCTTCTTTCTCACTCTTCAGGTTGAAAATGTGGAGAGAGAGAGAGAAGAGGTGTTCTTTTGAAATGTGTGTGGAAATGGCTAAGGAGAGGGAAATGTAAGGGGGGATTATAAAGAGATAAAAAGCCGGGTTAAATGGCGTGATTAAACTACAAAATAAACAGGTGGGTCCCTCCTGTGTTGCTCCGTAATTTGCTGCTATTACGGGATTCCTCTCTCTAAGTTTAAGTGTTACGTTTTACAGCAGTGGATGTCTCTGCTGAGGCCTGAGTACTTTGGTAAAACTGACAGTTAATTATGGCAATATGGCTCAGAGCTTGACCGTCTTTCACGAGGAGAGCTTTGCCATTTTTGTTGTCTTACTCGGTTCGAACTTAATTCAGCCGGTTAAAGCGATGGTGAAATTTTCTATTGGTTTTAGATGTATTCCTAGTGGGAGCAATTGAGCTTATTATTATGCTTAGTGTAAGTTTGTGCGTCACATTGGTAAAAATATGAATAATATATATTTATGTTTTATAAGCTACGAGAAAGTTAGGAGGCAAGGTGAGATCAAGATTGGATATCTAACGTATTGTCGAGACTCAAAATTTACCTCGATATGACACGACTTTCGAGGTAATGTTCGATTCTAAAATCGAAATTCATGTCAGAGAATTGGATGTAACACAACCAAACCTTGAATAGGGGTAGTGAGTTTCCGGATAAAAGGAGGATAATTTACAAGGTTGGTGGTTAGTTTTGGTCATTATGTGCCCCCAAAGACAAACTTTACATTCACACTATCCCAGTATCATTGTACACTCCCTCATACTTGGTCCTTTCTATCTACTTCTTCACCCAGCATTTCCTTAGAAAATTTGAAAATGCATGATAATCACACGCATGTGGTACGTAGTCTACGTACACACAATTTATTAGCATGCCTTACATAATGAGCATGAAACGTGGTTAGTCTAAAAACATATACTCATTTGTCTCCTAAGATCGCTAGTATTTAATTTAAATAATATATTCAAGCCAAACTTTAACGATCCATAGACCAATGCAGTTTGGAGTAAATAACTTATTGTTGGTCTATGCACCTAGCTACGAAGGAGGGTTGAGGCTCTACATGGCTTGACATTAGCCAAAAAACTGAGCGGAACGTGTGCTATTATGTAATGAAGATTTAAGGAAAATTTGTGAGAGCGCACCTTTTATGTTAAATTTTGCGAAACAACACCTTTTAAGTCTTTTTCTTTGCGAAGCAACACATTTTTTCATTTTCGACCAATTTTGACTACCCTCCAAAGTTGACCCGACGTTGACCTGTTCTAACAATTTAGGGGTCTTTAATTTGGGGGAAAATGGGGGGATTGGAGGGAAATTGAAGGGGAAGAGTAAGGTCGGGTCAACGTTGGAGCGTGGTCAAAATTGGTCGAAAATGAAAAAAGGTGCTGCTTCGCAAAGAAATAGACTTAAAAGGTGTTGTTCGCAAAATTTAACATAAAAGGTGTGGTCTCGCAAAAAACTTATTTTACAAGGTGCGGTCTCGCAAATTATCCGATTTTTTTATTATTATCTGAAAATGAGATGCTTCTTACCAAATGTCGACCTATTAATTTCATGATAATCTGATTAAAGGGTATGTTGCACGAATTTTACTACAAATAGACCAGCACTGGTTGCTATAGACTGTAGCTAAGAGGGTGCAGGGGTAAAGTAGCACACCACAAATTAATAACTCGAGTGATCTACAGACTCCTCAACTAAACAAGGTGATAATAGCCTAATAGGGCGATTTAAATTAACTAGTACCGAGTGTACGAACTACTCCAATTTTTTCAGACATGTAAACAATCTAAAAAGTTTCAAAACAAAGAAGATAAGTTACTTTTGTATTGAAGAAGAATGCCTTGATTTTATATGACGAAAATCCGAGATTCCTCCTTGATATGACTATCTCACAATATTCCTACCAAAACACAAAATGACATTCATAGATTGAGAAATAATACGCAGATTTTTCGTAAGAATAATAGAGAGATGACGAAAACAAATAAGGTTATATTCTTCTTCATAAGGATTGGAAGCCTGAAACATTCCTATTCTCTAGTAATGCATAATAATAAACTCTAGTTGTCAAAAGTCAAGTCCTCTTAATTACAATTGAGATATTAGCATACAATGGAAAAAGGAAAGTGGTGATAAAATTAAAATTTGCTGAAAATAAGAAAGAAAGATGATGGTATAATCGGACATTTCACATTTGCTAATAGCAAACTTTGTGTTGGTAAATTAAGACATGACATAAATACATTATGATGAGCTGAAATGTTGTAAAAGGGTTCAACTGTTTAAGACCAAAGGCAGAGCATGCTGTCATAAAGGATACGGAGTACAATCCACAAGAGGCACTAGATGGTAATAAAATTGTGTGCCATGATCTCTCGTGGAGTATTTAACTTCGATGCCCTTTTAGCAAACTTGAATACTGACCATGTGACAATACGTATCGTAACACATAATTAACTTTCGAAATTTAGCATCACCTGATCGTGATCCTCATTGTTCAAACTTATATAATTTTCTTGAAAATCTACCGGAAACTTGTATTCAAAGAAAAATTGTTATCCTGGGTTTTAATTTCCAAAACACCCTATTCTCTTAAACTACTTTTAATTCAAATACATTATTGGTTATGTTTGGTAAAACTAGCTGAAATTGTTATAACTTATTTATTTCATGCCTCATCTTCACAGTTTTGATATTGCGGATTTCAAATTCTACATCATACTAATGCATTGTAACGCCTCACACCTCTTGGTATCTATTTCCTAAAAATATGGGAAGGTTCAATAATTTACCTAGCAAAGGATTAAAGGAGTAAAATGAAGATCATCCAAAGACTTAGAACAGAAACAGAGCAAAGCACAAAAATGAACCAATGAAATCAGAGATTAGTGTTAATTATCTATGTGTTAATCTTAGTCCCCAAGATTATGTGTCACTTGTCAATCTTTTAAGGATACTCAAAAAGGCCAAATGCTATCTGCTACAACAAGATTTGTTGTTCTAAGACTACACCAACAAAGACTAGTAAAATCCTCAAGATGAAGCACTAAGCTTAAGGTGGAGAATCACATGGGAAAGATCAGACAAACAGATTTTGTGGATAAGTTGGGTAATTAATTAATTACCAAATCAGCAATTAATTAGCAAATCATGGGGGCCTTGATCTCATGTTTTATTTTGAGAATCAGCAAAATAGTGAAAAGATTAGTTGTATTATGAATCAAAATCCTCAGGATACCCTGAATCCTTAAAAAAAAAAAAACCTCCCACTTTTTCATCTAGGAAAGAATTCAATTAGGTCCCATAAAAAAGAAGAAAATGCACATCTAAGCATTTAGAAAAGAAGCATAGATTTTTGGGCCCAATCCTAGATTACCAAAGCTACAACATATGATTAATGTTATTCACCATCACAACAATTTCACATGACGATTCATATTAGCCAGCCACAAATCCTTTTCGATTTAGAAACTTCTGTTGTCATCGTATCATGTTACTTGATTCATAAGCAAAAAAAAAAAAAATGCACCAAGATATCAAAACATTTTGAAAGAAGACAATATACATGTTGAACAGATGAAATTTCCCATTTGATGCAGAGTATAGGTAGTCAGACGTTCACAACTTAAGAAAGCCTAGCATTTTGGCTATTGAGAAGCCTAGGCTTTCAGTTAATGATCTTCCAATCGTAAGGAAGACTTGAAACTGCTACCCCAACCTTAAAATATCATTTTTTTTTTCGTTTATGGTAATTTCATCACATATTCATATCCATGCATTCAAGGGTCTTCTCTCAATTTAGATCATTGCTATATTTCTATATCTCTTTCCTGTGCATAATTCGAATTCCAAATGAAATATGGCTTTTGAGATTGAGAATGTGAGATCTACCGATTCAAGTAACAAACGACAAACGCATTTCAATCTTGCATGAATGACGACCTAAAAATATTGAATGTACTATTTAACTACGGCACCCTTTAAATGCTTGTTTCTAACATGATGCACCACTATAAGCCGACGACATATTACTTTTCATGAAATAGCTAAACCCACCTTATAAAATCGTAACACTTCTACCCGAGCCAGAATAACAAAAGTCGACTACAAATTATGAGTTACAACACATTCATATCAAACCAAGATATCAACTCCAACGAATATTGATTTTAATCATAGATATTGCAAAAGATAACCAGCTTTCAACTTCAGGATGCTTTAGTATCATTCGATTAACCCACTAACAAACATTACATCTGAATAAACCAATGCCAATGTGACAGATTACCAAATAAACATAAACATTAATTAGTTAGGCAATCTTCTAATGATCTTATAAAATTCTCCAAGGTCCTCATAAGATTAGCACATCTGCACATGCATATGCCCTCAAAATCAACCTTAAGATGGTCCATCGTGGTCCCTATCTTCCTAGTGATCTTTCTTCAGTTTATTATCAAAATATCATGAGAAATTTGTTCCAAAGTTTCTCTTTTGTCAACCGCAAACTTAGCTGCAGGTTGCAGACAAGCAAGAGATACTCTCAGCAGTTACACCCTCCACCTTGTTGATGTAGCATTACAAGTCTAAACCCTCCTCTGGCGCAGCCATTTGTCGAGTCTAGGAAGGCGACACATGGGCCGCGATCAAGGGTGAGAATATGAACCAATCAGGGAATTTGGGCACACCATATGAAAGCTTCTCCTTCACATGGGCAAGTACTAGTAATTGTAGTTGTCTTATGTCAAAACCAGACTAACATAAATCCTTAGCCATGCATGAAAAAGAGATGATGCCCTACAACTCTTATAGGTGTAATGTTTATCCTTTGATCTTAGAAAGTTATGTTAGAGTTGGGTGGTGGTGCCCAAGGGGGCAGGGGTCATGGATAAGTAAGATGGTCATGACATATGTTGGCCTAAATTGGACCCTGTTGTTTACATTGTTCCCAAATGTTTTGATGACATACTTAGAAGCTAAGTGCATTAATTAGCAATGCAGTTGATACATAGACAATGTGCCCAATCTAACAGTTTGGGCAGATGGTTGGCCGCTACCGGAAGTACCAACTGTTCCATTGGTATACATTCGCGGTTTTTATGTGGCGTCTATAAATCAAGAGGATTGGAACATGTCAGACATTTATCAGCTATGTTTTCCGGACTCTTCATTTTGTCACCTAGGTTTGAGACTTCGCAATTCCACATACATTTCAATTGTTCAAACACTTGTGAGCTACATTCTTGATTTAGCACTTGTTAGAGTCTTGACACATTTACAGGGATTCAGACACTTACAGTTCACCTTGAGCTACACCCATGTCGAAAACTTATATCCTGAGGCAGAGCATGATCTCTTTTTTAGTAATTTTAGCAGGGAGAGGTAACACAACACAAAGACTCATTTGTAGAGGGTTCTTTAAGAGAAAACCTGATAAGTTATAGCTTAGGTTCGAGAACATGTTATTTCGACACTTGATATACGTGCAGTGGCGTATCACGTGTCAAACACGACAGTTAGACAGTTAGACACTAAGCAGATATGAAGCTTTTTATAAAATAGACGTGTCCGACACTTTCAGGCTTTCAGCCCAGTATAAGCAACATAACTTGAGACAGTTACAAGGAATTTGGACTGTGTGAAAAGAACAAGATCTAAGATACCAGAGATACTACAACTGTTTCATGAAAATTAACTATACTTTTCCTAGAAACCAACTACTGTAGAATGAAAAAGAATCCCAAAATGTGCAAAATTTGTGGGATTGTCATCTTTGAAATTCTTCAAGCATAGAGATAAGAAATAACGTGCAGGTCTTTGTTATTGTAAGAAGTTTGAATGAAGAAGAGAACTAGAAATCAAATGCACCAACAACCATGTTATCTTGGGTTATTGAGAAAAATAAAATAAAATTATAAAGGAGATTAAGACTGGATGAATAGTTAGTGAAAGCAACAGAGTATCCTCTTAAACCACTTAACACATCCAACTTTGCCAAGTGTTTGAGCTCTATCTAACAAATAGACAGACTCCATGACATGGTCACATGCATATAACTTGTGATTTCACATCATAGTTTTCGTCTAAGATATAACTTAAGGATTCAGATGAAATTTTCTAACGGCCACCTATCACTTTTAGCTAGACCTCCCCAATAAAGTCAAAATATTGAAATCTCTTCCCTAATTTCATGCTAAGTTTGATATGCAATTCCCTCTTCATGCACATGGCCGTGACCTCAGGGAGTTGTAAGCTTGTAGATAACGGCTTGTTTGGTAAAGAGAAATTGAGCGTAAACTAGAAGAAACAATTTACAACTTGTAATTTCGGTTGAAAAGACAAAAAAATGTTTTCTCGATGGCTTTCTCAACAAATCTCTTATTTACCCTTCTTTCACTTCCCTACATTTCTTTTCAATTTCCATTACATTATTAAACAAAATGTGGAGTTAAGTTATTAGGACAACCAAAACCTCAATAATAACATCTGGAAAATTTGGTCCGACTAAGGTGATGTAATATTTAAGGGTTTTAAATTTTTGGCATTAGAAACTAATGGTCATATAACAGTATGAGTTAACCGACACTTTTATTTGGATTTTTCTTCTCTTTGTTTATACATGTTTTAGTCAGAAACACAGTTTTGTTGGGAGGACTTCTGCATTTTGGATGTTATAACATATGAAGGTGGATATCAAGTATTAGCACTAAACCCCTAAATGATAAAATTAGCTCATCATTGTGGTGGACCTCATGGTGGATGACTTGATGGCTTGTTTTTACACTCCATCTTCCCTATTTTCATGCAAATAGAAGTTCATTATGGTCAAATATACAATGACAATATAACAAGACATTATTTTAAATGAACAAGCCAAATGACACATGTGGTTTTTAAATCATATTGCTTAGAGTCTAATACATTGATCTAGGGTTAGAGGTAACGAGGTAAAGGTCGTAACTCCGAAGAATTTTTCTATTTTTCCTTGAATTTTAATCCAGACCAATATAGTCTACCATGATTTCACTATTCCGAAATTCAAATCCTAACTTTGTCCTCCGAGCATCTACCATCGTTTATGTGCTTGGGGTTAAATTCGGATGTTCTCCCAAAAAAAAAAAATATACTGAGCCTAAAGTGAGACTTTGAGTATACATATCCACATTGAAGTGCCTAGTATCAGACACAATTTAGTGTATGTTAATTTCAGATGCTTTATTTATCGAGGTGTTATTGATTTATTATACGGTATAGATCAACTATGGGACTTATCTAAAATGTGTACGAGATTATCAATCAGAATTCATAAGAAGTTTCACACAAAGCTGTCCTCCGAGCATCTACCATCGTTTATGTGCTTGGGGTTAAATTCGGATGTTCTCCCAAAAAAAAAAAATATACTGAGCCTAAAGTGAGACTTTGAGTATACATATCCACATTGAAGTGCCTAGTATCAGACACAATTTAGTGTATGTTAATTTCAGATGCTTTATTTATCGAGGTGTTATTGATTTATTATACGGTATAGATCAACTATGGGACTTATCTAAAATGTGTACGAGATTATCAATCAGAATTCATAAGAAGTTTCACACAAAGCTTATTCAAGGCTCAACCATGATTTGGGCTCAAACAAAGTAACAAGGCAAGCGAGCAACATGATAAAGAAGTACAAAGGCCAATACAGATGTGAAATGGGTTTCAAACTGGTCTCTCGAGTACAACTGCTTGCTGACTTTATTCACTAATAATTAACCTTGACAAACATCCGCACTATCACAATGTCAACACATACTTTAGAATTTACATTACCATTGAAGGGTTAATTTTGAGGATGTCTAAACTCTGAACTGGTAAGATCCTTAGGGTTGCTTACGCCTCGTTCTAATTATAAGGTTTAATTTTCTTAGCATCCTTAATCTCGTTTTTCTGCTAAAAACAGAGGAAGATATGACATTAAGTTAAAAAAAACTAATTTTCGAAGGGTAAACAGATGCTCTTGCACTAGTTGGTAACTTGGTACACCCCTAAACAATAAGGTCTTCAGGAAAGCTAAGATAGATCAGGGATCAAAACTCGTTTGTATCAAATTTACGTATATGCAATTCTCCTTTGGACTCAATCAAGGTCAAATTTTTGCTCTTCTCCTTTTACTGCTCAAATCAGAGAAAGATATGACATTAAGCTGAAAATTCACACCTTCATATGTCAACCAACCCCCAGATAAAGAAACCAATATGCTCGGTATAGGTATAGTCTCGTATAAAACCGTCACCAATCACGGATGAGGGTGTTATAGTTATAGGTATGTTTTCCATAGTACTGGACTACTGGTAATAATTCTAACGGAAGGAATACTAGGACATTTGACATAAAGCAGCTCAAGATGGCGACTAGAGCACTGGGCAAAGTTGGGTTCAGGCTGTCCTCTAAACATTAATCAAGCATCATCTCATAACCTCCATCCCCTTCTTTTGTTTTCCATCTAGAAATATGCATCAATAATTAGTTGTACTTCATTCCAATATTACAGATTTATTCACATTTGCAAGATAATTGGACCTACGTCCTTGCATTGCGGTATGTTGAAGCCTTGAAGGTGTGTTTTGTGGGTGCAAGATTCTTAATGTAGGCAAGCTACAGTTGCTTATCTGCTTTACAAGTTTGATTGAGATTTGACTTCATTGCTTCGTGCACAAACAGCTGGGTATGGACATTTCATATTAATGAATGACATAATGCAAACGAGTTTTGAACACGGACTGCATGAATGATACACTACGTGTGTAAATTCAATTTGTGAATCGAGACACTACTCTCTATCCAGCCACATTGTGATCAATTCATCAGGTAATCTTCATCTTACTTCTGATATACCACCTAAGATCTCGAAGAACAGATTAACTCAAGTCTCACAATTCTAGGTATGCTGTTAAAACACCTAGCCCGAAGGGTAAAAAGTACTGTGAAAAAGGTGCAAACGAAAATATCCGACTCTGACACATCAAATCTATTTAGGAGGGTTGCTGGAATGTTGAAGTCATAAAGAGTTATGATTAACCCTGCCTGGTGCTTTAGGAAAGCAAAGTGAAAATCTATGGACAAAGGAAAAAGAAGTTTTGCAACTTTTCACTGTGATGGTGAAAAAAATAAGCAAGAAAGGCCTACCTAGAAAAGGATTAACAGGCTCCTACAATTATGTCTAGCAAATCGCTGCATAAATTAATGCAGAAAATCACCTTGAGAAATTGATGCTAATCCAAGTGTGCTATATAAGTCAAGAAGAAACGTACCATGTAATCATATAATCATGTGCCGGGTATACAGCATAAATCATTGCTGATATCAATGAGCCAAGCTGAATCATACCCCATGTCTTATCTGCAGAAAGAATAGCATACAGCATTTTATAACAGTAATCTTGGCCTAAGAATTTTTTGAATAAAGTCAAATTAAGAACATCATTATGTGTATTTTCTCTTTTCCCTTCCATCTTAATTGTTTGAAAGGACAACTGTTAAAGCAGTAATAACAATGCCTTCGTGACTTCACACACGGAAAAAAAAAATTCGCGTTGGAGTTGGATTCTTTCAACTTTACATTTGGTTTGAATATAAGAGGAGTTCGAATTAAATGCAAAGAATATAAAGAAGATAGAGCTTGGCTGTAATTAAACTGTTCTAACACAGCTTTCTCAGAAACATAGACATTCGCCAAGAACATAACCAAAGGGGTCCGTTGTAACCAAACCTACATATCTTCATGCCTGTCCTTCATTTGCACTCTGACTACACCAGATGCGCGCAGACTGAACAACAAGCTCTGCAAGTTGTGATTAATGTCGACTCAATAAGTTCGACAAGAACACCAGCAATGCGGCACACCAGGCTACCTAATAGAGACACTCTAATTAGTTTATGAGACTCGAGAATGGAGTATCCTATCATGAGGCACTCGATCTCAAAGTGGCTTATCATTATTTCCTACACTTGACTTATCAGCTTCCCCACACTACTGATGGCTACTAATACAAAAACACTTCTAAAATCCTGAGCTAAAAAGTTGATGCGCTTCATATTCACAGAATACTACTCGATCATAGGATCTTCATATTCAGTTAACTCTGAATGTGTTAGAGACTCAGAGATCAAAGGAGGTACTTCAAATTTACCCAAATCCTACTGTGTCAAAAACCTACGACGGCATTATCTGTGTCTACATAAATTGAAAGGCATGCTTCCCCACTAACAATAGAGCACTATAGAGTCTATAATAGATTCCATTCCAACTGCCTATGGTACTAATCACCTTCTCAAAGCAGAATTTAACTTTAACTTTACCCAAATCCAACTGTGGCAAAAAGCTATGACGGCATTCTGTGTCTACACAAATTGAAAGGCATGCTTCCCGACTAAGGATACATGATGAGCACTATAGAGTCTATAATAGGTTCCATTCCAATTGATATGTAAGTACTAATCACCCTCACAAAACAGAATTCTTCAAGATACTTCATGCTCTAATCAGATATGAGTCCTTCATTATTACTGAATCAGAAAGTTCGCAGATTCTAAACATCGTGAATTCGATGTTTCATGACACATCATTCAAAGGCTTGAGCTCATTTACTAACTGTTTAAAAGTGCACATTTACACAATGCACGTTTGTTCGATTTTAGAGCATCAGACTTATTAAGAGCACAGCGGAGAACAGTAGTGGGAGTTTAGGGTACCTACAGTGCCTCTACGTATGTACATTCTAAATCCCTAGTGAGATTGCAAGGTCTCTGACAATGAAAGGTATACGCCATCTGTAGCTCTCTAACTTTTATAAACTTAAGCAATGGTGTAATACTGTCAATCCTATGCTTAATGCAGTCAGTGTTTGAAAACTTGAAAGTCATGCACATTGGATAATTTTACAAGTTCAAAGAACTAGAAAATGTACTAGCAGTAAGCATACCCAACAGCCACAGGTCAGACTATCTGACAAACAATAAAATTCCAAATGAATACCTTATCTTCAGCATCACATTTCACAAGTATCATACACGATGCAATCTGCAGAACCCTCCAACAAAGGAAATTGCTAAGAGCCTTGAAATAACATGTCTAGCTGCAGGATCAGTAATTCTGTTCAAAATCAGCTGCCCTGAAAGGACAATGAAGACATCATATATCAGATAAATGTTTGAAACCAAAGCACTTAATGACAGTTCGAGTTGATCAAACATTACATAGTCTACATCCTACACGTAGTATTATTTACACCTATCCATCTTTATATTGGAGGACAATGTCAAACCCGGGACAACCCCAGGTAGGCAGGTTAATATCCTGAACACTAGGCCAACCTTGATCCTCGAGATTTGTGCAATGTAATTAGTTACCTAGAGCACAATGTCGCAACATACACATAAGATAAATCAATTATAAAAGATCGAACCCAGAAACCCCTCTACTCGAATAGGGTTAGTTCTACAAATACGCGCCCACTCCCTATCCCTTAAAAAGTCAAGGGGTTGTTTACGATTGACCCACACTCTTCAACCTCACTCGATCACTTAGAGAAATGTTCAATAATTACACTGATCCCGTCGATCAAACAATTCAATTAACACAAACAATTTCAAGCCTTGTGCCTTCAGAAAACTGGGTACAGATTAGGGTTGACAGAATTTTCAACCTAGAAAATGGCGCTTTTCTCTTTCAGGACTTTCATCAAACAGTTGGCGTGCGTTACATAGACAACCAAGAAACTGGGGAACATGAGAGGGAAGATTGGAATTCTGTGGGTTGATTTGAAAATAAAGACATGGGTACCTGAGATTTTGTTGGGTTCACAAAAGATTCACGATTACGCTATCTGAAGCCCAAATTCGGCTTGGACTATTGGGCTCTCATCTTTGAGTCTGAGCCTTTGTTCATGAGGCCAAGAATCTAATGGGCTAATCCAAACTTCAACCGCTCGACGTGCTTACATTGTTGTTGTTGTAATCGGGCATTTACGTCGTAAATGGTTGAGGGTTCGATTCTTTTAATACACCAATCTTTTCTTAAGGTTGATCTTCTAGGCTAGCGAAGGGAATGACGAACGTAGAGCTGACAAAATCTGACACGCTACGACAATATTGTACGAAACGCACATGAAAATATAGAGAGTTAGTGTTGAGAGTTTTTCAACCCGTTTAATTCTAACACGATTAACTAAATGGGTTGGGTTTAGTGCTGAAAATTTTGACACGAAACAAACACTAATTTACTCGATTATTTATATTTGATATGCTAGATTTGTCAACTCGTATGACCTCCTTTTACGTGTCTAGAGCCTAACTCAAAACTCAAATAATGTAACTGTGGAAATTACTCGTTTTTAAACTAGTCTTTATTATCATTGATGGGCTGAGTTCCATAGATACAATAGCCTTAATTCTACATTTTTTTCTTTACTAAAATGTAATTTTTTGAACATTTCTTTTAGGCGGGTTAGACGGGTTGTTAACGTGTTACAGTTTAATACATGGATCGGGTTAGTGTCAATGGTTATCGACGCGTTTAATAATCGGGTTGAGTTAGTGTCAAGGGTTCTATACCATTTATCTTTGACACGGATATGAACACGACACGAACCCAACCTTTAGCTTCAGATGAATGTTACGAGGGTTTTGCCCACTAAAATGACTTCCCCAAGGATATGTGACTCGGTGAAGATCTTATAGACTCCAAGCCCTCATGAACCAGTTAGGTTGGAGTTGGAGGAGCGCACACAGACATTTGTGACAACTTCCGAGCAATGCGCCTTCGGTCTGTTTTTTGAGCAAGAATCACAGCGTGTCATTGGTATTGATCTAGATTTTCAGAAAACAGGAAATACTCTACCCTCAAATGCATGTTAAAATTTAAATACCAATCTAAAACTGAAAAAAAGAAGGTAGACAAATTATGTGCTAAATTTTTTTATTAAGAAAGATGATTTCAATTTATTAAGACTTTAGTCTTGGTAAGATATAACCAATTATTGGGGCTCAACCACCATTAGTCTAGACTTCGCTCAAAAAAAAAAAATCATTAGTCTAGACTTTTGGTTGAGTTGGCTCTTTATCATGGTATCAGAGTCTCAGTGACCCTGAGGTCTAAAATTCAAATCGTGGGAGCCCCCACCTTTTCAGATGGAATTTCAGCACAAAGTTGTGCATTTATTATCCACATTTCAAGGGGTTTCAGTCCACGTTTCAAGCCCAAAGGGCTTTCATGTGAGGGGGAGTGTTAAGATATAACCAATTATTGGGTCTCAACCATTAGTCTAGACTTTTGTTTGAGTTGGCTCTTTATCAAGTCTTATAGAAAAAAACGGGTTTAGCGTTTCACACATCTCCTAAGAGCACATGCGTTTCACACTAGTATTATTTAGCCTTTGGATTCCCAATTTCCCATAGGGCATGATGTGATTTTGAGGCAGCGTAGAACAAACGAAGAATGGGGAGAAATGAGTATGCGTTTGGTTTACGAGGGAAGGCTTTGCTCTTGCCAATTTCGAACTAAACGTTGTTTGCCTTCTCACTTAACTGTAGCATTCAATTTTTTATTTCTTTGACAATTTTTGATGTGTCTACACGTAGACTTTTAGGATTACCGTTTCACAAATTTTGCACAAGTCAAATTTGTTTGGTAAGATTTATAAGTTGACAAGATTCTATTATATTTACAACATTGGATCATACTCAAAAGGTCAAAACATATTCTTGTGAGCGCTATAAGTAAGACCCACATTTTTTTGGGGTGTCAACCCAAGTCCCACATTGAAGAAATAAGGATTGAAATTCTGTTTATAAGTTCCACCTCCACACTAAATAGTATGAGGCCTTTTTGGCTTGAAAAGATACCCATGTTGATAAAACCGTGCGGGCTTGTCTCCCAGCCCAAAGCGGACAGTATCATACTAATTGTGGAGCCGGTGGTTTGGCAATCCACAACACATTTAGGGAAATGTGACCCACAACATGGAGTGCAAAATTAACATGAGGAGTGTAAAAATCACTACCCCTAGTTAAGTACGTTAGATTAATCGGATCATCACACGCTTTTGTTAAATCGAAAACTCATATATTCGATATGATTCAATTCACTGTGCTCTATTTTTCGATTCGAGAACAATTGTAATAGTGGATTCACTAACAATTTAAATTGTAACACTTTGATTGTCTATAATGTATAATTTACAATGTTACAACTTACAATTGTAACTTTATAATTTACCTTTGTCAAAACTTACAATCGTAACTTTATACTCTATTCAATTGGGCTTAACCGTGGATTTTGAGTACTCCATGTAGGGTATCCCTACTCCTCCGTACCGTGGAGTATTATAAGGCTAAGAAGAAAGAGAGGCTAAACATAGTAAAGAGGAACATCAAAAATGTATCCTAGAAGTAAAGGTAGCTAGGCAAAGCTATCTAGAGCCCTAGCTAGATGCAGCTTAATTAGGCACAAGCTGCCGAGCTCGTCTGTCTGACTCTAGGAAAGTTTGACCAAGAATAGAATTGACTAGCTGCCATGGTCCATGATGTCGTTCACTGTAATTTGTAGGGGCTTGATCGAGCAACAGTTTGTCCCCGCAGCGCAGAGTGCAAACAGTATAATACTGCAGTATATACTTGAATCGTTCTCTTACTACTAAAATTAGTAAATATTTTATCGGAAAATTCACGTGGTGACCCTGAGTTTTGCAAGATTGCACGTGGTGACCCAAATTTTAAGTTTCTGCACACGGTGACCCTGAGCATTTTGTGCACGTGGTGGCCCTATATGTTAACGCTGTTAGAAGTCCGTCAACTTTTTTGTCAAATTAAGCTCTAATATCATCTTTTGGAGGTAGCAATTAGTTACTTACACCTCATCCAACATTAATTTAATATCGCATTAACACATAGTTAACTTCAATTAATTGAACTTTTTTATTAAAAAATTGTAGATTAGAACTTAATTATAGCATAACTTAACGGAATTCTAACGGTGTAAAAATATAGGGTTACCGCGTGCACAAAATGCATAGTTCAGGATTACCGTGTGCAAAAACTTAAAATTTGGGTCACCACGTGCAATCTTGCAAAACTCAGGGTCACCACGTGAATTTTCCGATATTTTATTTTACATTGTACGTAGTCTAGCAACTCTACCTCTTTTAAGACAAATGAGTCTTTTATTTGGTCTACACGTAGACTTTAACATGATAACTTAAAACTGTTAATGATGAAATAGGAAAATAAATCTGTTTACATCGGAAAAGTATTTGAAAAGTAATACAAGGTATTGTTATTCTGTTTTAATATAGAAATCATCAGACAAATGTTTCATACTCCGTATAGAGGATCAAGCTTAAAATATATAGTGTTACCTGGACAATAGTACAAGAGGTAATCGTAACATACATAATTACATACATATACGAAAGACGGGGGGCACGCATATGCAAAAGTTACCTCCTTTATTTCGAGAGGTAAGATGACAACTCTAGTCATGTGGAAGCAAAACGGCGGTGAAAGTCACAGGTGAGAGTACAATTAATTAGTACAGTGTCACAATGACACAATGTCACCGAAGAAGCAGCGAGGACTTGTGTGTTATTTACGTTAAAATGTAACGTTATGTTAAAGGTGCATGCACGAGATGCTGAGTGTGTGCATATATTGGAAAAAGCTGATGTTTTGCGTGACCAACCCCTCTTATTATTTAATGCATCTGTGCTACGTGACCTCCTCCCCTTTTGCTCCTTTTTAACTTAAACTTTTCTATGCGACTTCAGCAATACGATCCGAGTACTCTACTCTACTATGAACTGTATAATGAAGAATACAACAAACGGCAACATTTTATGGGGAGGGGTGGGACAACTGGTGAACTGATCCGCGTGACGTACTATAAACTTTTCTTAGATGCTTAGGCTATCCCCATTGCAAGTCTGAAGCTCCAAGTCTCAAGCTGAGACTTTGGTAATTTGAGATAAGACTTGCATTGAGGTGGGGGAAAGTTTGAGCAAGTTTGGAGTGAGTCTTGAGATTCCAAGACTTGCTTGAGACTCCACTTAACTAAATAAGTGGGTCCAATCTTGTTGTTTAGTTTGCTAATTTTTGCTAATTTGATCAATCTTGTTGTTTTATTTGCTAATTATGTTTTTTTAGTAAAATGTTTACGTTATTATATTTGGCATGAAATAAGCAATGGTCTTCTTCCCACGTATTATGCTAATCGCGAGCAATATTTGGGAAATCATACTCGCGTTCGTAACCGAACCACGCATCACCAGTTACAAGCTGACATGGTTGAGCATGTATGAAATTATTTAAATGTTCGGGGAGACAATAATTAAGTTACCTTATGGTTATTTAGTGTTCAAGTTTACGTTATATGAAATTGTTTCAAGTTTTTTAGTTATCAATTTATCGTGTACTATCTTTGTTTTTTTTTCCCCGCATGTGTCGATATAGTTTGTACTTCGTTTTCATCACTATAATAATATTTTTAATTTTTTTTTACATATTGGCTCAATAAGTTAAAATCGTTTGGAGTGTGTTAGCGGAATTCTAAATTATGATACATTAATCATTTATTTGATACAATGTTCTGTAATCGTAAAATGTTTAATTAACATAATAATTATTATGATCAATGATAAGAAAAAATAGAATTAAGAATAATTATATATGTTTATGCAAGTCTGAAATGAGTCTTGGAATAAGATGGGTGATTTAAGTGAGTCTGAAACTGTTTAAAATCTGAGTCTGAAATATAAAAGTAAGTGGAAAGCTGACGTGGCAAAGTCTGAAATCTGATATGAGTCTGAGGGATGAGGATAGCCTTAGAGTCGAGTTAAGTGTGTAAATGGTGACTGAACTTTGCACTTTTTTTGAAATTGGTGATTTGGGCTGAAATTGGTGTCTGGACTAACTTCCGTCCAAGACCATCAGTTAAGTATGACGTGTACCTATTAAATATTTAAACTTTGTTAATTTTTTTTTCTTTCTCATTTTTGTACCTCCCTTCCACCATTATCATATCCATCATCTTCATCAGTCTTCATCTTCTTCATCAACTTCGATTTTCCTCTCCCTTATGGCTGCCGATTGCTTCAAGTCTTCAACCCCACCATTTTCAATTTCTCTCTCCTCAATTCCCCCCTTTTGATTGTAAATCAAATCTTCATCTTCATCAATTTCGATCATGTTAATTCTTTACTTGTACAATTCAATAATTCAAGTAACCAAGAAATAAACCCAAAAAATCCATACCCAAAAAACCCAGAAATATAACCCCAAAATTCAACCCATATATCCAAGCCCAGAATTTTGAACCAAAAACCCAGAAAATTCACCCCACATGCGTAAACATTGATTTAAAACAAAATAAAAGGATTAAGATTGCTACGCTTGTGTTGTGTTGATGATAAGAAAATTTTGGTATTTGAATATAATCAGAATTTTTTTGGGAGGTATTTTGGGGATTTTTTGAGGTTTGCCAGAGAAGATGGAGAAGAGTAGTGCAGTGAAGAGTAGTCACCACTCACCACCGCCATCACCATCATTATCTTGCCACCACTACCATCGTCTTTTTTGAAGATATTAATTCAGATTTTTTTTTGGGTAAAGAAAATAGAGAGGTAGGTGGGAGAGAAAATGGAGAAAATAAAGAATATGGAAATGAAGATGTTGAAGTCCCAACCCCACGCAAATAAACGGAATTGGACGCCGTTGCTTCAGTCACCAAATTCAGGGCAAAAAACTTGAGACCCTAATTTCAAAAAAAGTGCAAAGTTCAGTCACCATTTACCCACTTAACTCCTTAGAATCTTATATGGTTTAAGTATATGATCGAACTGCATTTTTCGATTTTGATTGAATAAATTAAAATAGTCTAGTTTGATTTGATCTGAATTTATCCTTATTCATTTGTGTTGAATAATTATAACGGCAAATTTCCGTGGTGAGATGATTTAGAGGTTGCGAATTGTACCACTAATTATATAATATATGATTAATTATCTTTAAAATGTTTAGCAGTATCAAAGAAGATCAAAATATAATATCCATATTATCATATTATTGGAATCAAAAATTTTATCTACCAATGTTCAAAGTTTGGACTTTAATTCTTAAATAATATCATTAGTTATTTAGTTGATAATGTCTTAAGATAAGGGACAAGATAAAAAGGTAATGTACACATGAAATATGTCTAGGGTGAAAAATTTCATGCGCAGCACAAAATCGTCTCTTTTGTTATTTTTATTATTGAAGGCAAAGCTAGAGGATTTAGAAAGAAGCAAGGAACCAATAGTTGGGTTATCACTGAACCGGAGGATTAATAGTTTATGAACCCTTAATCATCTCATAATCAAAGTGGTCCTCCTTAATCAAAAGTAAAATCAAAATCATGACTAAAGCATGCATGCATTATGGCTATACAATTAAGTCTCAATTATATGAGGCTTCACGTACAAATGTCAGAACACACATACTTACCAACATCATAACTTCATGACCTATTATAAGTTTATAACATTACTTCCGTTTTAGTCCATCATTATTCGAACCATGATAACTCAATCGAGTTCATACTCTTACGAAATAATGGCACTGAATGATCATTTTTATACTTATGACTCATGGATTTTGTGGTACCTATTATTGGTACACTAATTTTAAAGGCAACCATAAATCTGTAACGCCACATTGAGTTGTTCCATGGTAATTGGAAGATTAAACGACGAAATTGTCCAAAACTATCTCTAGCTAGGCTTCAACTTATTTGATCACGTGAAACGACGAATATTAGATA
This sequence comes from Spergularia bocconei, assembly GCA_963457585.1. NCBI lineage: Eukaryota > Viridiplantae > Streptophyta > Magnoliopsida > Caryophyllales > Caryophyllaceae > Spergularia > Spergularia bocconei. Next base: position 17,494,099 of record OY734955.1, read on the forward strand.
GTACATAGTAAGTTTTAACCGTGATAATATGGTCAACAAGTTTCAATATTCCAACTCACTTAACTTCTCTTTTAGTAGTGAAATATGTAAAATCATAAGAGTATATCAATTACTCTGTACAATATTCACCGGAGGCATATAAGATAAAGCTAACTAAGTTAACCAACCTCATACAATTAGTAAATTCAAAAATCAATACCACCCGATGACGCCTTCCGACGTTGAATCTTCCTCTTCCACAACACAGTACACACCCTCAAGGGTCAAGAGTCAAGAATCTAAGAAGTGAGTTGGTAACATCTAGTCCTCAGGTTGTAGACTTGTGAAAAGGCGACCCACACCTGAGCCAACCAACCAAATAAGCCAAACTAACTCAAACTGTCAGTAATGAAATGACCATTTTACCCCTCCCCTGTCTTCTTACCCCTGCAAAACACATTTACCAGGGCATTGAAATTTCTACTGCTACCATCTCATCAGTCTCTCTCTCCTCAAAAACACAATATTCAATCTCCAATCTCTTCTTTATTACTAATTCATTTATTCTCTCATTTCTTTGAAAAATTTAATACATTATTCACCATTTACTCCTACTCTACTCTATACTAAACTACAAAAGAATAAATTAAAAAAAAAATATATTACAAAATTTATCAACTTTTATTTTCTCTGTTCTTGCTTGTATCTTGAGCTACAAAAGAGCAGATTTTCAGTGTTTGTTTGTGATGAAGTTCAACCCATAAAAACAAAGGTGCGCATATTTTTCAAGGGTTTTTTTTTTTTTCATTTTGTTTCTCCGTTTTTCACGCCCTCGTTTACAACAAATGGACTCAGAATTTCAATGTATTAGGTTCATAGTTTTTATTGTTATTTTTTTTTGAAATCAATATATTTGTCTCTTCACATTGTTGTATGTAGTGTAGTACTATACTTTTATGTGGGTTCAATTTACTATGTAGAAGTGTATAGTATAAGCTTTATATATTAGATAGATTCTTTGACCCTTCCATGTTTTACTCAAAGTTTACATCTTTCTTGATGACATTTTCTCATTTGATTGATATATAAGTAGTAGAACTTGATATGGTGATTATTTTCTCATGTGGGTGATTTTTTTTTTAGGTTAATTTGTTTGTGGGTTTTATGTGGTTTGCTGCTGTGTTGCTGAGAACAGAAGACTGTTTTTTTTCTTCTTCTGTTGTTGCAACTTTGAAAGGTACAAAATTACAAATTTGTTACCTTGTTGTTGTTGTTCAACTTGTGATTGAAGTTTTTCCCTTTTTAGGCAATGCTGCATTGTTGACAAGATTTTATTTGTTTTTCTCTTTTGTTCCTTTTATCAATGTTGTTTGATTCTGTTGTAATTGTATCTTTGCCTGTGATTTGTCATGATTCCTTGTGTATCGGGTTATTTGTCGAAAATGGAAGGCGGGTTTTGATTAATTTTCTTTGTTCCTTTCATGAATGTTGTTTGATTCTGTTGTTATTGTATCACTGCCTGTGATTTTGTCATGATTCCTTGTGTTTCTGGTTATTTCTCGAAAATGGAAGGTGGGTTTTGATTATTTTTACTTACCCTGTAGGGTTCTTTGTTTGTGCCATATTGTACAGGATTGAATCTTAGTGGAGTAGTACATTGCTGTGTAGGCTAGGGTTTTGATTTAATTCCGGAGTGATGGATGGGCGGCGACATTCTGTGGACGTGCCTATATCGAAAACCCTAGTGGCACTTAGGAGGGTAAGGTCATTAAGGGATCCTTCAACTCATTCAATGAGCAAGTTCTCTAATATGGTTGATAGTATGAATTGGGATACTAATTCCTGTAATGGGATTTCTCTGAGGTTTGGGAATGGTTGCCTAGAAGGTGTTACTAATACTGCTGGGTGGGATTTGAGCAAAGTTTTGGGTACTTGTGGAGAGGAAGAAGAATCTACAAAGGATGTCGAGTCGAGTGAGTGCTCTCCTAGAGCTAATTTTAGGTCGAATGCAAGGACAGATGGGTGTGATGGAAGATCAGGACTTTTAACTGCTGGTGTGGGAGGTAACCAAAAGGATGACAACAGAATTCCAACCCGGAGTTATTGCAATGATCATAGGGATAATGCATTAGAGTTAGCTTGTATCTCCCCTTCGAATGATCATCAGGAGGACGTAGATTCTAACCTAGATTCCACAGTTCGGTCTACCCCTGTACATGGCAAAAAGCTGTGTACAAAACGAAACAAAGGTTATAGATATAAGAGTTCACATGGGTCAGTGGGTGATCTTGTAAGCCGAGCAGGCAGTCCATCTCTTTTTGCTAGCGATCTCATGCTAGAAGGATCAACTCGTAGTCCATCATTGTTTGCAAATGATGAGCTTGATGATCTAGATCGGGAATATCGTGGATGTGGGATATCCTGCTGCTGGTCAAGAACTCCTAGATATAGAGATCCTAATCTTGCTTCTGATGCTGAAGAGTATCCCTTAATTTCAGGGGAAACTGGTGATACTGATATGTCTGAACGAAGCAGGACTTGGAAACATAGTAACAATGAAGTCATTCCATATTCTGACAGTCCAAGGAGTCTCAGTCAGAAATTCAGGCCTAAATTCTTTGATGAACTGGTTGGACAAGGGGTCGCAGCACGATCACTTTTAGGTGCCATTTCAAAAGGGAGGATAACCTCCTTGTACATCTTCCATGGTCCTCGTGGTACTGGTAAGACTTCAGCCTCAAGGATATTTGCTGCTGCATTAAATTGTCTCTCCCTTGAGGACCAAAGACCATGTGGATCATGCCAAGAATGTGTGTTATATTTTTCTGGTAGGAGTAGAGATGTTAAGGAAGTAGACACTGTGAGAATTAATCGTTCTGGTAGAGCAAGATCCCTTGTTAAAAATGCTACCTTACCCCCGATCTCCTCAAAGTTCAAGGTTTTTATTTTGGATGAATGTCATTTGCTTCGTGGTGAAACGTGGACTACTCTTTTGACCAACCAGGATAGTTTCTCTCGGCATGTCATTTTTGTCATGATTACTCCTGATTTGGATAGGCTACCACAAAGTATAGTTGCACGGTCTCAAAGGTATCACTTTCCCAAGGTTAAGGACGTTGATGTTGCAAACAGATTGAGTAAAATCTGTAGACAAGAAGGTTTGGAGTTCGAGCAGGCCGCTTTGGAGTTCATTGCTTCTAAATCTAATGGTTCAATGCGAGATGCTGAAATGATGCTTGATCAGCTTAGTTTACTTGGAAACCAAATCACAATGAACTTGGCGTATGAACTTGTAAGTTTAACTTGTGCCAGCAATTGTTGCCCATTAGTGGTGTCTGGACAAACATTCACCCATTTGTGATACATGTTCAGGTTGGAACTATTTCAGATGATGAGCTGCTTGATTTACTTGACCTGGCTTTGTCAGCTGACACTTCGAACACAGTGAAGAAGGCAAGGGAGCTGATGAGATCGAGGATTGATCCTATGCAACTAATATCCCAACTAGCCAATATCATTATGGATGTTCTTGCTGGGAAATGTCAGGAAGAAGATTCTGAAGCTCGAAAGAACTTTTTGAGAAGACATGCTTGTAAGTAAAACTTCTCTATGCATCTTGGTTGTCAGTCCTATGCTACTTGAATACTTCATGGCATATGAGAATAGTTATCCTTCTGTCACATGGGAAATGGTCTACTAAACCAAAGTGAATCCTCTTACTCCCAAAAAGTAACTGAGTTATAAGTGAACTGCATTTATGTTATAGGCTCTCATGTGTAATCGTTAGCAAGTAATTAAGTGATTGTAATGTACAGCTGAGATGGATTTACAGAAGCTTCGACATGCATTGAAGATCCTATCAGAAAGCGAGAAACAACTAAGGTTGTGTAAAAATCAAACTACATGGCTTACTGTAGCTCTGCTGCAGTTGAATTCTATGGATACTTCTTTCTCGGATCCAAATGAGTCAAGATTATCTGTTAGAACTGCAAATTCTGAAGGTCAGTTCTGGTACCTTTTCGATAAATAAGCTATGTGTAACGTTGTCTCAAAGTATAAGTTGTATTGGTGAGGTGTTGTGCTTCAACTTAGGCATTGATGAACCGGTTTTAGCTGCAGATGTTGACTGTTGCAGTACATCATCCCCTGGCAAGAGATCAAAGCATCGTGTCTCATATGATTGTGGTGACCTTGACCTGCGTAGAATAATGACACACGGAGAATGTGGGGGAAATCTTGAATCTATTTGGATCAGAGCTACTGAGATATGTCAATCTAATTCACTCAAGAACTTGTTGCGCAAACGAGGGAAGCTCTCTTCTGTCTGGGTTAAGAAAGGTATATGAATCTTCTAATAATGCTGAAACATTTTAAGAATTGGCCAGACATACAGTTGAAGAGTCACTGTAAACTGGACAAAAAATACATCTATGCTACACTTCTTCCCATAGTGCCGCTTCACTAGCCCTCTGCTTAAAACATGACTCTATATATGGTGTTTCCTTTAGCGTACTGCTTCATTCATCTATCCAACGCCAACTTCATGTTTTGTGTCAATTAGTAGACGAGATGTCATTTTCTCTGTCAAGAATCCTCCGAATGTTTCTTTTTAAGGAGTTGTTTGACGGGGGAAACAAGGTAGATGAATTCTTCGAGAGCCTAATTAACCTTCTTGATGTGTGTCCTTTTACTCATGGTTGTTTGCTAGCCATTGCATTAATCTGTCACAAGACTTGCCAAGTCTCCACCATGCTATGCTGATGGACTTTGGACTGCTCTCTTGAAACTGCTTTCTTATGTTTATTAGATTTCAATATAAAACCTTTTGATTATCTCCTAAATGCCAGAGATTGTCTTTTATGCTTTGTATAATGCGTATTTCTCTTTCAGAGCATATCCAAATATGAATTTAAGAAAGAGAACTACAGATTAGTTCTTCACATCAGCTTGACTGAGCTTTTATTGTAAATTACAGATCTGGCCGTGGTGGAATTGGAATTTCACCATCCTGATTATGCCTCCAAAGCCGAGAAATCCTGGAAGTTGATTGCAAGCTCACTTCAGTCTGTTCTTGGATGTAATGTGGAGATTAGGATCGCTCCCAGTTCTGCTAAAGCAAAAAAATCATCTTTTAGTCTGTTTAGTTGTTCCCGCAGGATTCACAAATCACAAACCACAGAAAGTGGAAGTGATCGATTATCAGATGCCTCTAATTTTACTTCTGACAAAGCTATGATAGGGGATCAGAATGTCGATACTTGCTCATCTTGTGGGTCTCAGATTTCTCATCACTGCAGTCACAGAATGGTTAGCACTCTCAGAAACAGTGACGGGAATGCACTGAGTACTGGAAGGTCTGGAGCATCCACCCCCCAAAGAGTCTCACAAGATAGCAACTTAAGTGAAAATGGCCTTACAGTTGAACTTGCCAAGGAAAAAGGGTACAAAGTTTTAGCTGTTCAAGAAGAGGAGGCTCAGCCCAACTGTTTCCCTAAGACAATGAGACTCAGCAAGAAACTGTCTTCGGCTGAGGCTGCTGACTTGGTTTACTCTAAGGTTCAGCCAACGAACAATGTCAGACAAGCATCTTTTGATACATACATTTGTACCGACTATCCTTATATCATAAGCAACGGCAGTGACAATTCACGCAATGAAGATGGGTGAGTTGTCTATCCAACCTCAGATTATTGTTATTTGCTTGTGTCAGCAGCTGCCGCATATTCTCTCAGTAGCATATCTCTTACTTTGAGTCAGCTTGCTGTTGTATTTTGTGCTGAACATATGTCCATATTATATTGATTTGAACAACTTCAAAAATCATCTACACTCAACATATTTACAATTGATCTTGCTGCTGCCATGTCTGCTGTATATATATTACACAATGCTAATAGAAAAACGCTCGTCATATCTTGCAGAAAAAAAGAAGACACAAAATCAAATTGCTGGGGAACGCCTCCCATTCCTGTGAAAAAGGTAATCTTGTAGTTATAGAATTGTGATTGTCTTTGGATTTGCAAGAAATATGGATCTTTGGATATCTCAGGCTTGTTTCTGTTGAAGTTTGGCATATAGTAATGACACTGGGATGCTGGAAAACTTGTCACAGGCTTGGCAAGCGAAGCATCAACGTCAAAGAGCACATCTCGTGGAATGGGTCCTCCCTTGTGCAGCAGCTAAGTAAAACATTCTAGCTAGCCCCAAATGACACCGAGCTTTCAGGTTCCAGAGACAAAACTTGTTTGTGCAGGAAGGAAGACAGATATGAGATCTGTTGATATGTTTTGACGAAATCACATTTCAGGAAACATTTCTTACCATTTAGCATGTATAGTTTTGTATTTTCAAGGTGCAAAATTTTCCCGGATGAAAGATATGATACTAGCACACTGCGCAACTTGAAAATGTTCAAGGAAATGATAGCTCTAACTTATCCATACTACTAGAGTCTGGACTATTAGTGGTCAAAGGCAGTAAATTTCGTGTACTGAGAACAATTTAACTGTTATAGTGTGTTATGAGCAAAGCTATGAAGGGTTTTTTTGCTGATTTTTCTTAAGTACGATTTCAAAACTACTGCTCAAGTACAGCTGAATGACATTGTTTTTTCGACGAGGGCTGAATGACTTCGTGAAGGAAATATTGCTGCAAAAAGCTGTAAGATTGGCATTTAAAAGGCGCTTTTCTGTTGAAGTTTGAACGGTATATATCTCTATTCCATGAGAGCAATATCCATCATTTGACAATATTACATTGAATTCCAAACTTTCAGTCTAAAGCATTACTAATTTGTTTCAAGAGTTGATCAACCATAAACTGATAAGCATGCTGTGTTAAATGTATGCCATCCCAACTCACTCGAACGCTCGGGTCTGAACATGCTGTTACACCATCAGATCCACACATGTGTCTTGAATCGAAATTATAGTCAGTATCCCCATTTCCACAACAAGCCTTGTGCAATCCATTTGTGTCGAACCCTACGACAAAGCGAAAATTAACTAACTTTCCAATTTACTCGATCAATATTAACAACTAATTTAACATAAAAACGACAGTAAACTCACCTAGAGAAGAAGCTTGTTGAAGTAGTGATATTAGTGCAGAGAAATAATCTCCGTAGACTAATTTAACACCAGGATTTTGTTGTTGAAGAGTATTTATTGCATGTTGAAGTTGAGTATTGTGGAATGTTGCGAAATCATTCCAATTTCTTAGACAACCAAGCTCGTCGTACATTCCTGGATTTGTACTCCTGAATGCGGCTAGATAAACTGTCATGCAACCTACCGGAAAGTTTCCCGGTACAACTATTCGTGTGGCGCCGAGAAAAATCAATTCCTGCCCGTTTAAGAATCCTCAGCACTTAAACACGTCGAGATCACTTAGTTGAGTTAGCACTTAGCAGTGTTAGCACGTAACAATCAGAGGTCACGTGTTTGAAAACTAAGAATGAAGTGAACCGATGTTGAATTTCATGAGGCACAGCTTTGCTACGCTATATATATTTTCCTATGTGGCTATATATGTTTATGTTCATGTGACTTGGATACGAACTAAATCAATTGGCGCAAGTACAAAAAACGTCAAGATTTTTTTTTATCGTCAAGGCCAATTCAAACTTAAAAAAAAAAAAATTTACCTTGACGACATTGCTTATAGTTTGAATGACATTAGACACCAAACTGCGAAGTTCTGGTATACTTTTACCTTCAAATGCCCCGGCATTGTAATCGTTACCTCCAATTTCTCCCACTAGAAACAGAGCATTTCGAAGCTTTCTCTTGCACACTGTAGAATTGAAGTAATTTATAAATCTTATATACGGGAAAAAACTTGCATTAGGTGACACCGTCTAACCACAATGGATTTTACAACGTGTAGTGATTTTAAATGTGTAAAGGTGAATTTTCAATATAAATATCTTAAATTCTACAAATTCTCCTATAAAACGGCCGTATAGTTGACCATCCTTAAATAAGAAGTAAAAGTTTTGTTGTTGGACGGAATTACCCGTAGGGTTGCCGCATATTGTCGTAAGGTGAGACTTGAACCAACCAAGTTGCACAACGAGAGAACTACGGGTAGCAAATGCACTTATGTTTCTCCTTGCTAGGAATGAAACATCGAGTGCAGTTGCGCCAGCGACGGCAAAATTCACCCCATGAGTAAAATTTCCCGATTTATCCAAATGCGGACTTAGAAACGGTAACTTGAATGACTTAGCTGTTATCAAAGAAACATTACATAGAACACATTGAGTTAATAGAAAAAACGTTGTCTAATGTGTAGCTACACGAAAAAATGTTTTGTCTAATATCGACGTGTGATATGTCACATCAACAGCGTTAATAATAGAACAATCGGTATATGGTACCCCTGGGGTACGTAGCTTTAGGTACCCCCGGTTCAAGTGGTATATAATGAGTGAAAATTGAAAACTAATGAGTGTAATTCGGGAAATAATGAGTGAAAGTTGAGAAATAATGATTGGAATAAAGTTGTATATAATGATTGGATATTCAGAAATATGACTGAAAATAAATAATGACTATAATGTTATATATAATGAGTGAAAATTGGAAAATAATGAGTGAAAATAATGAGTAAAAATTGTAAAATAATGAGTAAAGTATATAATGAGTGAAATTGAGAAATAATGAGTGAAAATTGTAAAATAATGAGAGAAAGTATATTGGATGAAGCTCCATCACCGCCGACATTTTACTCTTTGCAGTGATTGTGAGCTGGTGGTTCATGGGATTGTAGACCGTAAAAGTCCCATGGATGGATTAGCTAACTTTTATTTGAAATGTAGAGAGCTCGAGATGGAACTTCATGCGAGTGTCGAGATTGGCAACCGGAAATACAACATGGTAGCCGATCATATGGCGTGGGTGGCGAGAGCGACTCTTGCTCCGATCGCTATGAAGACTACTGAGGACTTGGAGCTTGTAGAAGTGGGGATTACCGACATCCCGGGCACCTCCACCTTTTTCAGTGATGACTTTTCATTTCCATTTATTACACAGATAACTTACCAAAGTAATCTACCATCACAAGACCATCAGAGCAGCGGCCAGTAGCACGATGAAAGAACGTTTCTCCATAAGGAGACCTACCGCAAACAGTATTAGATCCGACCTCCATTACGGTATTTCCGGTGTCGGCAATCGAATCTCCGAATTGGTATATAGCTCCAATGGATGGATATTGAGCTGCAACTCTCCTAATGTCACACAAGGAGAGCAGAAGAGTGAAGGAAATAACAAAGATTGTACAAAAGACCTCCATTGTATTTGTACATATATTTCTTTTTTTTGGTACAATGTACATATATTTCTACGTGTAGATGCTTGAATTGCATTGTATAGCCATTTTTTGAGGTCCTTTAAATAAAAAAGTAGTAAAATTCATAAAAATTAAAAGGAAAACAATGAACTTGAACATCTTTCAATCCTAAGGATTTTTTAGAGTCATGATATATATATATATATATAAATTCCTAAAAGTGGCAAAACAAAATAAAGTAAAGTGTTAGTTTATGTGATCGTCAATGTTAATTATGTGATATTCAGTATTAATGATGGATCTAACTTATTTTAGTGGGAAAATGACAAGTAGTTGTAGTTCTTATTTCTTAATTAAGAGCAATCTAATTGTTTCATCTACCGGATTATTGTATGATGAGCATAATATAATTAATTAGTTATAACTTATAACAGATAGTGGCTTTGATTTAATTAAAATGTCGAATTTGATTTTCAAATTAAAACACCTATATAGGTTCATTCGGCCCAATAAGTCTTGTATGAGACGCTCTGGCCATAAATTTGATACTAGCATTTTATTCGTTTCTATAGTGACCTCGATCTTTTACGTTTACGACTTTTAGTGACCATTTTATCTTTTTTCGGATTCGGATTAAGATTATTGTTTGATGAGCATAATTAATTAGTACCTAATCGGCTAATCTTTCAGTGTGGAGCAAGAAACCAAAACGAAAATTCATGGTATCCCAAACTCCCAAAGTATGTAAAACATTGGCATTACCAACATTCGTACACTTAATTAACTCTCTATCATTTCATAAGCAATAACGACATTCATCGATTGACAAATTTATAATGGAGTTACAAATACATTATTAGTCAATGATGATTTATGGTCTGATTAGTAGCACACTTAGATTAAAGCCGACGTAACTTGTTTCAAAAGTTGATCAGCCATATATTGATAAGCATGTTGTGTTAAATGTATGCCATCCCAACTCACTCGGACACTAGGATCTGGACATGACATTACTCCCCCTGATCCACACATACGGCTCGAATCGAAGTTGTATTGAGGGTCACCAACTCCACAACACGCCTTGTGCAATTCATCCTTGTCGAACCCTACAAACCGGCCACAACCATACGTATGATCAATATTTGTACATGTCGCACAAGTTTTTCATTTTCTCATTGATTGCATCAATATTACAACCTATTTTTACTACGTACAAAGTAGATGTCTTAGGCCCGGTTTGATAGGACTTAATAAAAATAGTATTCAAATCAGTTTAGAATCATTCAAATCAAATCAGAATCATTCATATCAGATCAGTTGTGAAATGTTCAAATAACTATCAATGTATTTGGCTCATAATTGATAGTAATTCATTAAAATCCAATCAAATACTCAACAAATTCAGATCAGATCAAATCAGAATCATTCATATCAGATCAGACCAGATTAGTTCAAAAAGATGAAGTCCTATTAAACGTCGTAGTTAATTAATTGTAATAAGGTCTAGACATATTTTTGTGTAAGACGATCTGACCCTAGCTATAAGCTTAATTATGGTCAGGCACGACACGTTGGTTTTCAAAGTAAGCTCATAAACTTTAAAGAAGTAGCGTAGAGTGTATGTGACGCACCTAGAGATGCACCCTGCTGTAATAGTGACCTTAGTGCATTGAAATAATCACCATAGACAATCTTAACACCAGGATACTGTTGTTGAAGGCTTCTTATAGAAGCTTGAAGTTGATCATTATGGAAGGACGCGAAATCGTTCCAAATCTTGAGGCAACCAAGTTCGTCATACACACTTGGATCACTACTTTTGTATCCAGCCAGATAAATTGTCATGCATCCCACAGGGAAGTTTCCCGGTACGAGAACCCGTGTAGCACCTAGATTAATCACTTCCTTGACAACGTTGCTTATAGTTTGAACAACATCAGGCACCAACGTGCGGAGGAAATCTATGTTTTTACCTTCTGATGCCCCAAAATTGTAATCGTTACCTCCTATTTCTCCTACTACAAAAAGAGCATTTTGTAGCTTTTGCTTGCACTCTGTACGTAGGACAAAAAATTTACAAGTAAATCAATCTTGAAAGTTTACACAACATGCAATAAATAAAATCTACGTACGACTATACGATGTCTCTTCTTAGAGAAATCAACACCACTGTGCTTCCCCTCGATTCTTATTATCACGGTTTATACATGTAATTACGTAGTACCTGACGGATTTGCGCAAATTGTGGCAAGGTGAGACTTGAACCAACCGAGTTGTACAAGTAGAGAACTTTTGGTTACAAATGCAGTAATGTTTCTTTGAGCAAGGGCGGAGACATCGAGCGCAGTTGCTCCGGCCACAGCAAAGTTCACGCCATGACTTAGATCTCCGGATTTATCCAAATATGGACTCAATAACGGTAGCCCAAATGCCTGTGCTGTTATTTTTTTCAATAGAATTTGAAAAAAGACATATATATGCACAACATTAGTTCGTATATTTACGTCAAAAAAAAAAAAAAAAACGAGAAAACTAGGAATCTATATGTAGACAAGTGAAGAAAGTGTCTATGGCTAATTTGTAGTAAAAATAACTAAAAGTGCAGTAAATTTTGTCGTATAATTTAGCAAATGATGGATTGTAAGAAAAGAGAGACAATTAAGGGTTCTTGATTTTGGAATTAAATCAATTCAATTTTTTTTTATTAATGGATTCGTAACGATGTTGATTTTACTACCAATGTCACAAATTTACTACAAATACGTTAAATTTACTACACAACCATATTTTTTTACTACATGTCATCTTTAATTTACCACACTGGATTATGCTATAGACAATTTTGCTATTGTATACCCATAGACTTCTAGGATCATCCAAAAAAAACATTAGTTCGTATATGCTCATTTATTGCTAAGAGTCTTAAGGTTTTCCTATTACGTTAATCTGTTTAATTTATTTAACTTACTATATAAGACGGTGTAGGGTGATACTAATTTCCATTTTTTATCATGTTGGATTACTTCGGATTATATTCTATTTAATTAGTTTGGAGTGGAATTGGACTTACGTACCAAAGCGATCTACCATAAGAAGACCATCGGAACAACGACCAGTAGGATGTTTAAAGAAAGTTTCTCCATACGGAGCCTTAGCACAACCGGTACTACCCTCCTTCACCGTGTTCCCGGTGTCAGATATCGAATCCCCAAACTGGTATATAGCTCCGATTGCTGGATTTTGAGCTGCCACATTAATACAACAAATAGAGAGAAGAAGAGCGTAGGAAAAAGCCGAGAGTAGTGTACGACCAACGACCTCCATTGTATAAAAACGTACAATAAATCTCAAATGTATGTTGTGATCTTGTATTGTTGTAATGTTGTTGAAACAAGGATTGTGACAGTCCTATATTTATTATGAATATGAAAAAAAGAAGTCAAGATACTACCTTTTATGATCTCTTCCCAAAATTGGTACCTAGTGATTTTGTAGGATTTAGATTTTTCTGGCTCTAGGATCCGAATCCTGTTGCATTTTTATGGTAGACTACTAGACTTGATTGAGTTCACATTTGTCATTATCCTAATGATATTACAATAAAATAAAATTAAATATATACAAACGTTTTTAAATGCACAAAAAACTATTTCTTATGAACAAGGTTTAGGCTTGTCCTTCTGACCTTGAAGTTGCGAGAATCAAGGTTGACCTATTGGTTAGTAACTCAACCGGTCCGAGAATTGTCCCAGGTTTAAATCCTCATACCCCCAGCCCGCAGCATTAGTTGCTTTTTTGTAAGGAAAAAAAATTGACTTTGAAGTTCCAACTTCCAAGTCACAAGTTCAAAACCCCACTAAATGCGGAATAACAACGGATTTAATATTTTCCCTTCCGGCTGTAAATGGAGCAAATCAGACCGTTAATCCCTATGAATTAATCTCAACCCTTCAAATTTTGACTATCAAAATAAAAATAAAAATAAATAAATAAATAAATAAATAAATTGTAAACCAAAACCATCCCGTCTCCTCTCCCTTCCTGGCCCTCTCCCTCAATCTGCCACCGCCCCAACCACTGCCGGCCACACCTGTAGCAACCAATCAACGGCGAACACCACCAGTAGACCGGCAGCACGTCACCGCTAACACTCAGGCCGCCACCTCCCACCACCATGGCCTCACTACCCTTGAATCTTCTATTTCCCACCCTTTCCACACATATTCCCGGCTCCCTGGTTAACAATAACCACCTCTCGTCTATCCCCCAACCACCCAGTAGCCTGCAAAATCGCCACCCCCTCACAATAATCGTCGCCGCCTATTATTTGAGTAAAAGGAGGAGAAAACGAGCGCGGTGGGAAGGGCGTCGATGTCTCAAAGGACTGGGGGCGTGGTGGTCGGCGGCCTGGCGGTCTTAGGGGTGGTGATGCAAGACGATTATGTGGAGGTTCAGTTGGATCAGCGGTGGTTTCTAGGGTGGGGAGAGGGGGGTCTGGGGGAGGAGGAGGAGAGAGGAAATTAAACTTAATTATTCATAGGTCAAACTATTTAATGGTCAAGATTTGCTTATAAAAATCAATGGCCATTATTATTCTTTCTTGATGCAATTGCTACCATACTTTGGTAGCTATTGTAGAATTAGTATTCATTTTAATAAGAATGAATTTTACGTTTGTCCAAATTCTATCTCATACTCGGAGCTTAATTCGACAAACTCGATGACTAAAAAATTACCTCAAATTTGGTTTTAACCATTAGGCCGCCGTAATCATCTAGTGCATCAACATAATGTGGTAAACTTAATAATCACATCACAGATCGAGTATTCGAGTCAAGTAATTGAAAAAACAAACCTCTCGCGTTCAACTGTTCAAGTAATAAGGATTATATTCTTATTATTGATGCTTGATAAAAACAACCTTAATCTTACATATATGATGTATGAGGATTTAACATATATGTCATCCTCGAAAAATATGGTATGGATGACAATGGAGTCCATATGGATTATTAGTCTTTTGGCTTGTATATTTTCGAATGAAGATCAGAGCGAGGGATACTTAAAACATACTCGTAAACTAATTAAGAACCGAAGCAACTTGTTTCAACAATTGATCGGCCACGATTTGATATGCATGTTGCGTCAAATGGACGCCATCCCAACTCACATGAGTGTTAGGGTTCGGACACATTGTTGCACCAGGCGATCCACAATGACCCCCGAAATTGTAAGCGTTGTTACCGGCCCCGCAACATGCCTTGTGTGCAATGCATCTTTGTCAAACCCTACAACAACACGGGAAAAAATTATATGAGATCGTCTCATCATATTATAAAATTTGTTGGATAACAACTGCGAGTTTTAGAATTTGTCGACGTACCTATAGAAGGACCCTGTTGCAATACTGTTTTTAGAGCCGAAAAGTAATCTCCGTAGGCGATTTTAACATCTGGATGTTGTTGCTTTATGGTCTTTATCATGGCATGGAGTTGATCATTGTGGTACGAAGCAAAGTCGTTCCAATCTTTCAGGCACCCAAGTTCATCGTACTGGCTTGGATCAGTACTCCCGGATTGAGCTAGAAAAATCGTCATGCAACCAGATGGAAAATTTCCCGGGACAACGATTCTTGTAGCACCTAGATCAATCACTTCCTGCATGCACTTACAAATTATTGTTAGCACATCACTAGCTAGTGAGAAATAAAACTTATTATGACGGTTTTATATGATGATTTATGTTATGATATACTAACCTTGACCGCGTCACTTATAACTTGTATAATTGAAGGCACCATAGCGCGGAGTTCTTGTGGAGTTTTTTTGTTTCCCCATGCCTCACCATTGTAATCGTTACCTCCGATTTCTCCCATTAAAACGAGAGCTCCCAAGCTTCTGCTTACAATCTGTGGAAATATTAACATTAACACATTAACTATTTGTCTCTAATAGATGATGTGAAGCATTTTTTCTATTTAATTCTTTACTTTTAGTTTGAATTTTTCTCGAATATTCAAACAAAACGTAAATAAATGCGTGAAAGGGTACAATCAAGTAGTGGAGATTGTTACCGGCTTGGTTGGTGCACTTTGTCGCGAGAAGAGTCTTGAACCAATTGACTTGATTTGGTAATGAGGTTTGTGACGTATTGCGTGCAGTAGCTCCGGAAACAGCAAAGTTTGCTCCATGTGTGAAGTCTGCTGATTTGTCTAAGGATGGACTAATAAGCGGTAGCTTAAAAGATTGAGCTGTTTTTTTTTTCCAGGGACATATCGAAATAAGTTAGCGACTTCGGATAGTTAATTTTGTAAGAAAAGTGAATTATATGAGACGATTCAAAAGCTATCATATACATCAATTTTATAAGTAGAACGAGTCTAAATTACAATAGTATTTGAAGTTGTACAACAAATAAAGATGCTTAATTATGTACGAGATCGGTTATCTTACCGATGTAGTCTACAATAAGTAGGCCATCAGAGCATCGACCAGTAGGGTGACCGAAAGTTTGTCCATTAGGAGGTTTACTGCAACCAGCATTAGGATCGATATGTACCAAATTTCCGGCGTCGGACATTGAGTCTCCGAATTGGTATATAGCTCCGATCTGAGCTACCACATTAGCAGCATGAAAAGAGAGGAGAAGAGTAGACAAAACTAAGACTCTGAAGAAAGCTTCCATGACGATGAATTGATGATATTATGCTTCCATGATGATGAATTGATGATATTATGACTTATGAGTTGATGATTGTTACAAACTTACAATATGTCTAAGGTTGTTTAAATACTAATCAAAATTATAACACTTTTCCATATCACTTGTGCAGTTGTGCGTATATACGTAGCTTGCCATAAAAGAGAGTATTACTACTTTGTTATTTTCCTTTTTTTTTGGTAAGCAATTATACTATGCATGCATGCGATAACCCTTAATCTCAATTGAAAAGATTATGGAAGAAATTATTAAGGTAAATAATATATTTTGGTGAATCAAAGTAATTTTTAATTTCAGAATGTTCTTATAATATGTGAAGAAATCAAACATTTACATGCATCTTCTGATACTAGGGTTCTGCGGATTACTCGAATTCGCCGAGTTATTAGGGTTTATATTAATGTTACTAACATTCTCATTATTACCACCAACATTATCATTAAACCCCATATTGTAGGTCCATGGTGCTCTACGACTAGTTTTAAATGCTTCTCTCTCACAGTACAACCCATTATAATTCCCTACAACATACAATCAACAAAATTAAAAAATACCCACTTTAGAACTTACCAAAATATGAACTGGGTAGCAGAGAAACTTAAGATTCAAGCAACAACCAAATTATAAAAATCCAATCTTGCTGATGGATGAATTTCTAGGAATTGGGATAAAATTAAATTAAAATAAAAAGGGGGCAAAAAAAGATTCAATCTTTATATGATTGAGATTGAAGGGTGTGTAGAAATGAACTCACAGATGATGAATTGATGATGAGATTGACGATCGCTGCTTCAGATAATTTTACCATGTATTTTTCGACTTTTTCTGTGGTGACCTCGTAGTTTCCGAAATTTCCATGGTGCCCCTGAGGTTTGAATTTTCGCGAAATCCATAACTGGTGGGCTAACGCCGTTTTTGGACGTTTGCCTTTGTTTCCTTCCGTTTCCCTTCCACTTTAATTACAATACTAAACACCCCCACCTAATCAAATATTATCTTTATATAAACAAAAAATAAATAAAAATATACTCAAAGAACCCATTTTCTCTCTCCTCCCCCCTCACCTACCCTCCACCTTGTTCACCACCCCTTCCCCGCCGCCCCTCCACCCCCATCGATAACACCACCATTCCGGCCGTTGTTGGCCGGCCAACTCTTTCCCCCACCGCGGTAACCTCTCATTTCTTTCATTTCCCTCATCTCTGATCCTTTCATTTTCTATCGTTCTCTTCTCCTTCTTCCACCCTCCAAATAGAATCTCTCCTTCACTCCACACAATTAAGGAGAAGCTTACCTAGGTGATGGTAGAATAGGTTGTCATGGTCTCATGGTGGTTCATGGAAGAGGGGAGAGAGAAAATGGATATGAAGGGTGAGAGGGGGAGAAGAGATAGTGGAAATGAAGGAGAAGGGAGAATGGGAAGTTGCGGGGGCGGTGGGAAAGGGATGGCGGGTCAAAGCTAACCGGAATGGTGGTGAAGGCACGACGTTGGATGGCGGGGGTGGGGGCATCGGCGGGGAATGGGTGGTTGGCAAGGTGGAGGGTGTTAGAGGGGGGAGGAGAGAGAAAAGAGAAAAGGGCACCATGAAAAAGTCGGAAAATACGGGGTCACCACCAAAAAAGTCGGAAAGTACAGGGTCACCATAGAAAATATCCCTTTATGTAATGTTATGTGCGTATAATGTGATTAAAGCTGCGCATGGACACCCACAATAGTGAGAGAATGAAACGAGGCATTTGAGGTATTTTTATGAACTGCGTTGGGCCGTTGGTGTGTCTAAATGAGAGACCTTGAGGGGCAGAGCAGATCTTCGATCTCGTTTTATGTCCCATCGACTCAACCCGTGTACTATACCAATTAGGAATTTGGAAATACGTATTCAAAACTTAATAATTTCATTTTCCTTTCAAATTATTGGATGAGTTTTTTTAGCTGAACACTAACTAATGAAGGTACTCCATATCTTGTGAAACACTTATAATTTTTTTGTGTAACACTTGGAACGGATTTTTTTGTGAAACACTTATAAATTCACTTTCTGCAATAAAAGTCAATGCAAGTTTTCAGCATTGAGTGCCCGAAACCTATGACTTCTTACGATATATTTCCAACCCTTTTTTCTAATCAACTAGTCTTTACACCATGCTACGCACGGTTTTCATTGATTAGCATGTTTGATTTTATTCCTTTTTTTTTTTGATAAAATGTAAATATATTAGAAAAAGCTAATTATGAAACTATCAGCAACAGAGTATCTTACATAAGCTTTCTATTCTCGAGTAAGACTCGATCCTTCAAGCTACAATTGTTAACTACAAATCTGATTCTCTGTTTAACCTCTATCATTACAGTACAACAAATTCTGCTTGAATGAATTAACACATGATCTATCCTGCATTTGTTCCTTGCCATCCAAATGTGGTATTGGAGGCTGCATATGACTGAACCTGTAGCTTGCTTCATCAGCTTACTTGCCATCCTCTTACTTGCGCACCATGCCACAGTATGAGCATCTGGTATATCCAAGTTGCTTGCTAGGTTTACCAATTCCAAACACTTCCTCGAAAAAGGACATTGAAAGTATATATGTTCATGAGTCTCTCTTGCATTCTGACATAGTATACACTGATCATCTTGGCTAATCCCTAGTTTGTATAGCTTATCTTTTAGCTGCAACCTTTCATGCATTGCCAACCATCCTATAAAAGTCGTTTTAGGGATTATATGTCTGCACCATAAGAGTTTACCCCATCCTACCTTATTATAGTCTCCTTTCAACCATTTGTAGCCATCTGAAACTGTGTAACTAGGTCCATTGTCCCTCCACTTACCACTGTCAAGTCCTGGCTTCAAGTCTTCCTTGATAGCACAAATCTTCTTCCAACACCAACTCGAATCGCTGGGAGGTATATACTCATTCCAATCTTTCCCTTTCAAATAGATGCTGCTCACCCACTTAATCCACAAGTTATCAGCTTCTTCAAACAGCCAAATAGCATATTTACCAATGCTTGCTTTGTTCCAAATCACTATATCTCTGATTCCCAACCCCCCCGCTTCTTTAGGCCAACAAATTTTCTCCCAAGCAACTAAAGGGCTTAGGATCATGTGCTCACTACTGTCCCACAGAAAATTTCTGCAAATAGCATTAATTTTCCTCATCACCATTTTGGGTATGACAAAAACCCTAGCCCAAAAATCATGTAAACTGAGTAAAACAGCCTTCACCAAAGTCAGTCTACCAGCATAGGAAAGCTTTTTAGCCCCTAGAGCCCTTATTCTATGCACTATTTTTTCAGTGAGAATATTACAATCCATCACACTCAACCTTCATGCTGTAATCTGTATTCCCAGATATCTAAAAGGAATCGAGCCTTCTTTGAACCCAGAATAAGCTAAAACACTTTCTTTAACATTAAAGCCCATACCTGCACAATAGATATCCGACTTCTCTGAATTTGTTTTAAGTCCAGAGGCCTCAGAAAAGGTAGCAAACCCCCTTAAGAGTAACACTACTGAGTTCAAGTCTCCTCTGCAAACATCAAAAGATCGTCAGCAAAACAAAGATGGTTCAGTCTTGTCTTGCTACAAAGAGGGTGAAATCTGAAACTCTGTTTATCTGCCACTACTTTAAGAATTCTGGTTAAATACTCCATGCAGATAGTGAAAAGTAGTGGGGATAGAGGGTCACCTTGCCTCAAACCTCTCCTACCCTTAAAGAATCCAAAAGTACTACCATTAAGAGCAATGGAATAAGTAGTAGTAATTTGATTTTATTCGTAAAATAGTAAAATAGAGAATTTACAATATTAGTCGTCGACGTCTTCAATATTCTCCAAACCGCATAATACTAAGTCTCTAACTTCCCTCTCCACTTTATTGTTATTTCAAAATTTATTCTCACCACAATTTTGAACGCTATCATATACCACTATTTAATTTATAACCACAACATTAATGCCCTTTATATATAACTAGTTTGATGGCCCGTGCAACGCCCGAGCTACTTATGTTTAAATGTTAATATCATATAAACGAAATTTTTATCTAAAACCTAAAATCTCATTTCAAACACCCGTTGGATATTTGTAATGTAAATCAATGGAAAATCACCTTTAAAAACCTAAAATCATGTTTCGAACATACACCCTTGGAATATTTGTTTTGTAATTAGATGGCAAGTCACACTTCAAAACCTAAAATCCCCTTTCGAGCACCCGTGGGATATTTGTAATGTAATTAGATGGAAAATTACCTTTCAAAATCTAAAATCTCATTTCCAACACCTGTAGGATATTCGTAATGTAATTACATGGAAAATCACCTTTCAAAACCTAAAATCCTATTTCGAACACCCGTGGGATGTTTGAGGAAAAGTCACATTTCAAAAGCCAAAGTCTAATTTTGAAACAGCCGTGGGATATTTGATCAAACTGCCATAAATCAAGTAATTACTATATTACATAACTATTTTCCATAAATCAAGCAGTGATGTTATTTTATTACAATAATATTACCATATTGTATCTACTTACCGTATCCTATTTTGGATAAATATTATTTACAATATAATAATATTATTATATGCCAGGTGTCAGCGCGGAAATTGATCGGGTTCAGGATTACATATACAAGATTTTAGGTTTTTAAAGGTGACTTTCCATCTAATTACATTACAAATATCCTACGGGTGTTCGAATCATGACCTTTAGATTTTTAGAGGTGACTTTCCATCTAATTACATTACAAATATCACACAAGTGTTTGAAATGTGATTTTAGGTTTTAGATAGAAATTTCGTTTACAAAATTTTAACATTTTAACATAAATAGCCCGGGCGTTGCACGGGCCATCAAACTAGTTAAACCTTAAAAGAGATACCCAACTTATAACTTAACGACTCATTTGGATTGTGGGATAATAATAAAATCCACCTTAAAGTGGGTTTAGTGGCTTTTATATTGGTTTTTCATGGCATTTTTGGATCATTTGTGGCATTATTCTATTAATTATGTTTTTAGGCTTATTTGAAGAATATATGCAAGTTTGATGATTTCTTCAAATTCGGAAATGAAATGACGATGGTTACAATGAATCTCGAGAAGCAAGGAGGATGCAGAGAGGTGAAGAACAAAAGTACAAAGTTTAGCTGCTAGACGACTCGTGGGATAAAGGACGAGTCGTCTCAACCCAGACGACTCCCGCAAGAACTTCAGCAAAAGTGCAGAAGACTCGTCGGACTGAGGACGAGTACTCATCCAGACGAGTCGTTCCGAATCCGACGACTCCTCCGCCGCTGTGTCGGCTTATGTGCGGATTTCCTTAATCCGTTTTGTAATATTTTAGTATTTAAACCCAAGTAACGTCTTTTATTCGGTTTTCAAGACAAAACTTGTATTATTTTCAAGACTATGCAAGGCTAAAGACCTATTTCTCGGATTTATTTATTGAAGCTACAAATTCATCCGGACAATTGTGAGTTTTAACTATTTCAATTATTGTGAGATTAACATTCTCTTTGTTTTAATCGCATATTGATTGATTTATTGTTAATTAGGTCTGAAATTAATTAGCACTAGGTTAAATCATATTGCTAGAATCATTAATCAAAAGACTAATTGTTTGTTTAATTGATTCACTAGTAGAAACTAAATCTTAATTCCGTGATGATCATCGATCTATGTTTCGGAGAGAATTGATATATTGATTGAAGATCGAAACCGCGTGTGTCTAGATCTTATCTATCCTAGTCGTTGTTATCGTTCTATTGCTTATTACTTACGTTGAATTGAATTTAGGCGCGCGTCTTTGTTATTCATCGATTAGGCTAGTTGGTAGGGCTGATCTCTCTTGCTAGATATTAATTAGGAACGATCGAAAACTCCGTTTTCACAATTAGGTGCCCGACATATTGATTTAAGTGAGGACATGATCAATTGGATAAACTGTAGTGGATATTAATGGTCCGAGACTTTTCACTTGATTGAATTGCAAATTACTTCTTTTCGCTTGATTACTTTATTATCAATATAAACTCAAAACCTCCCATTTAGTTACTTTTACACATTTAGATAATTACCGTTCTTTGTGGATACGACACCTACTTGCCCATTACTACGTTTTAGGTTCGTGTTGGTATTATATATTTGTAGGCATACGACTTTAGCCTGTCAGATAAGAGATGGGGACAAGAGGTGGGATAAGGGGAGGGATGAGGAGAGGGATAATCATAATCCCTTGTTTGGGTAAGTATGAGATTAGAAGATGAGATTAGAGTGAGACTAGGAATATCTCGTGTTTCGCACGACGACTTTTTATATTCAGGTCGAAAATCTAAAATGTAATTTGGAATGATATATATGTCTGTTGCATGAGTCGGGTTTGGGTAATCGGCTTTTGCGTAAATCTTGGGAATTGAGAGATGAATGACATATTGATAGTATATATCACATTGACCTTCATAACTCAATCTACCATTTTCGTCTCATTTGGATACGTAATTATAAAGAAGTACAATGAATGTACTTATGTACATGGCATGCATTTTCAAAATTCATGTACAAACGGAATGTACATGGCATTTGAACATTGATGTATAGTGTGTGTATACGCATTCATGTGACCTCTTTTACTCTTATCTTTTATACACTACATGCATATTTAGATTTTAATTTAGGTTTGAAGTTTGAATTCATGCATATTCTACATGATGATTAGCATATGCACAATTTCCTAGGAACGTTGATGTGTAGTGTGTGAACTCAACTTAAATTACTTGAACCTTAATTTACTTGTTCTATAAGCTATCGATCCACACTTACCCATCTCAATTTTATATAGAGATATAGGATTTGTTAATTAGTTGTAAAATGACAATATTATCCTCTATATTTTAATGCTCTATTTCTCATTTTAGTAAGGGAAATTTTTCCAATATACCCCTGAGGTTTCCGAGCTGTCCAGCGTACCCCTGAGGTTTGCAAAATCGAGTTTTTTTTGTGTTTTTGACAAACGGAGCTTAACACCGTTAGTCCTCTAGTGAGTTTGACGTTTTCTAAACAAATTAACCCTTAATAACATTAGTTGTAAAAAATAAAAAACACAATCTTCTCTCTCCCCCCTCCCCTCTTCCCCACCCAACCCACGCGGCCCCTCACCACCATAACACCACCACACCACCAGCACTGCAAAGGTGAGCGGTGACGCCGGCGAACCCTTCCTCGGCCCCCTTATACGACGCCTCTTTGAATTCCCCCTCGTTTCCACCATCTTCTTCTTCTTCTTCTCTTTCTCTCCTCTTCAACAAAAAACATTATCGGTGGGCGCGGGAGGGTTTCTGGGCGGTGGGGGAGGGTTTATGGGCGGCGGGGTAGGGTTTCTGGGTTGTATCGTCGGCGGATATGGGCTGAGAAAAGGTTTGAGGGAGGATAGAGAAAATAAGTGAAAGAGGTCGTGGCCTCTGGAGGAGTGGGTGGTCGGGGTATGGGGTGGCCGGTGTGTGGTCATGGGAGGGACCCGCGTATAGTGGTGGGGGTGGAGGTGCGCAAGGTGGTGGTCGGTGCTGGGGCGCGGTGGTGAGGCGGTGGCTGCGTGGGGTTGGGTGGGGGTAGGGGAAAGGTTGAAAGAATATTGTTTTTTTGTTTTTAATTTATATCATTAGTGGTCAATTTTTTAAAAAAAAGTCAAACTTATCAAATGGTTAACGGTGTTATACTCGGTTAGTGAAAAACTGGAAAAACACGATTTTGCAAACCTCAGGGGCACGCTGGAGAGCTCGGTAACCTGAGGGGTATGCCTGAAAATTTCGGGAACCTCAAGGGTATATTGGAAAATTTCCCTTTTAGTAATGACAAATGTGTCATTTCAATATGTTTTTACACCTCCTTCTAATACATGCCCCCCTAGTATTAAAAAAGTGGAATAAGAAATCTCAATCACCCTTATCCCACCATCTATTGTCCATTACCAAACATGGGAATTTGGGTGTTGGGGATAAATAATCTCATCCCATCCTCTTATCCCTCAAAACAAACAACCCCTAAAAGTTTAAGGGGCTAGATTCGTCGATACCTCGACACCGGCACATAACCTATTCTTTCTTCTTCTGATACACCTCCTTCCTCCCTCCATACTCCAAATTTTAAGTATTTGGAAATTGGGGAAAAGCCATGTAAGAGAAGAGGTGTTGGTGAGAATAGGGAATTTCGAGAGGAGTTAGAACAAAAGTCTGGTTTTCGTTATGGCTCCCCCGTCTAGTCTCTCCGCCCCTAACAATAACAACAAGAAAAAAGTTAGTGTATCGTATTATACCTTGAGATTCAGAAGTGGGGAATCTGTTAGGTTGTGCCCTAGGATTCGGCCAGCGACCTTCGGGAGACATTGATGCGCTTATGCGTGTTTTGAGTTTTGACTACTTGGGGCTGTAATAATATGATGCGTGATGAGTATTTATGAAGCAACAAAATCGTCGAGAGAATATTTTGGTTCGTGTTGAATCTGTTGATACCTGATACTCATTGGGAGTATATATGTGGTGATGCAGTGAATATTTAAGAAAAGTTAAGGTCAACTAAAAGCGGCACTCTCATTGTTCGGCTATCCACTTGACACGGTTATTGAATTGAGAATGAAGTATTTACTAATTGATTAATCAAATTCGTTTAAAACAATTGTATGTGGGGTTGGCTCAGACATTAATTTGATCTAATGTGTCATACAATTTTTGGAATTTTGATTAACCGATTAATAGGCACATCCTCCTCAGTAAGCGTGTCGAGTGGCCCTACGCAGTTTATTGCTGGACGGACCGGAGTCTCGGCGGATTGAGGGGTTCAATTACCCGACTTCACTCTGATCTATAACTTTTGGGGACACCTAAATTTCGATGGAAGGCCATGACAATTTCGGAAATTTCGAAAATATATGTATATAAGGGATGTAAAAAGATTAACCAGAAGGGGTGTACAGTGTAAACACTAACGTGTCTATGGACAATAATGGTATACGAGGATATGGTGTAGTGAATCATGAACATCAGGGTGCAGTGGCGTAGTTGGGAAAAATTTGGACTAGGCCGAAATCTACTTATAGAAGTTGTTGGTAGAGAGAATATTACAATTTACCTTTGTTTAACTAGATTTATAGTAAATAAATACAAAGGTTTACGATATTTTCGGAAGCGGGGTGGGCCCTGGGCGCCGACGTGGTAAGGTCTCCTTGGCGGATTAGGGTGTGCTCTTTGCTTGTACTGGTGAAGAGGAAGAAAGGGAGCCTAAGCATATTGCTAGAGTAAACATCGATTGTGCCATGAAAAGAGTGGCGCTAAGCGTAGCAAAAAAAAAACCACCAAAACAAAGCATATAATATTCATTTTAATTATTACATATTTTTTAACTCTTTGAAATACCCTTTTGTATACTAAAAAAATAGGTAAAATTATTCATATATGAATCCCAAACAAGGATCATAATTCATAGCGCTGAATCGTTGATCGACTGATGCGATTACCCTCTGAAAGGGGTCGACGGTCCTTTCTACACAATGTCGGCTGAAGCTAGCTACCAAAACTGTCGGTCAAGATTACACATAGTACTATTACTTATTCGATCAATTGTATATTCCCTCCATTCATATCCAATCTTCTTCTTACTTTTTGCGCAAAGTTTTAGGTGTGTATTAAAAATTATTAAAAGCAAGCGGGAAAGGAAACAAGAGCACTTTGGAAGCATTTCATTGGTTCAAATGATACTAAAATAAGAAACAAGAAGATTGGATGTGAATTCTCCTAAAAGGAAACCAGGAAGATTGGATATGAATGGGG
Source organism: Spergularia bocconei (assembly GCA_963457585.1). NCBI lineage: Eukaryota > Viridiplantae > Streptophyta > Magnoliopsida > Caryophyllales > Caryophyllaceae > Spergularia > Spergularia bocconei. The sequence goes on from OY734955.1 coordinate 17,519,913, forward strand.
GAGTAGTTTGTAGGAATCAACTCAATCAAGCATAAACAATTAAAAACATCGCACAATACACCCCGTGTTGAGATAATTTTTACCAAAAAAAGAAGATATCAAATTGATCATCTTCTACTCTCCTAGCCTGCAATTGTCAGAGATGAAGAGTAAATAAAGCTTTCAAGTTGCAAAGAGTAGAGTGTTCAGTAAGAGAGAATGAGATGGTGGAAAAACTTATAATTCCCATTAACAGAGTGCAGTATAAATACAATTGTACATGCTGTGAATATAGTAACAATCGACCTAAATTAGCTAGGGTAAATCCTACATAATAGGTAAACAATATAAAGGCATTATCTTGATTACAATATTACGAATAATAATTTATACTAGGAAATATATTATTCCCTTATATAGAGTAGTTTGGAGGTGTGTGCTACGCATGCAGCCCAACAGTAACGAAGGCTACATACGGTGTCAGTGTAGTGAAGGGTAAGGAGACGCTGACGGCTCTGTTTGATAGGATTAAATATAAGTATTTCTCAGATTAGTTCAGAGTCATTCAAATCAGATCAGATCAGATCAGAATTGCTCAAATAATGGTCAATGAATTTGGTCCGTTATTGATACTATTTCGTTGAATTGAAATTCAATCAAATTTTCAACTAATTCAAATCAGTTCAGAGTCATTCAAATCATATCAGATCAGATCAGGAGCAATCAAATCAGATCAGATCAGTTCAGAAAGATGCAGTCATATCAAACAGAGCCTGAGTTATATCTCATGTAACAAGTATATTAATGATTACATTGCCAAATGTAATAGTTTGTAGCATGCCAATAATCTTACATATATGATGTATGAATATTTTAACATATGTCATCCTCGAAAAATATGGTATGGATGATAATAGAATTGATATGGATCACTCTTGTCACTGTGTATATTCGAATGAAGAGTGATGCCTAAACAAACTCGTAAACTAACTAACAACTGAAGCAATTTGTTTCGACAATTGATCGGCCATGACTTGATATGCATGTTGCGTCAAATGGACGCCATCCCAACTCACTTGAGTGTTAGGGTTTGGACACACTCTTGCACCAGGGGATCCACAAAAGGCACCCCCGAAATTGTAAGCGTTGTTACCGGCCCCGCAACATGCCTTGTGCAATGCATCTTTGTCAAACCCTACAACAAACACGAGAAACTGTCTTATGAGACCGTCTCATTACATTATAAAGTATCTATAAAGTTTGCGAGTTTTAGAATTTGTCCATGTACCTATAGAAAGACCCTGTTGGAAAACTGTTTTTAGTGCCGAGAAATAATCTCCATAGGCGATTTTAACGTCGGGATGTTGTTGTTGTAGGGTCTTTATCGCGCCTTGGAGTTGATCATTGTGGTACGAAGCGAGGTCGTTCCAATCTTTCAGGCACCCAAGTTCATCGTACTTACTTGGATCAGTGCTCCCGGATCCCGCTAGATAAATCGTCATGCAACCAGCTGGAAAATTTCCCGGGACAACGATTCTTGTTGCACCTAGATCAATCACTTCCTGCACTTACAAATTATTGTTAGCACGCACATCGCTAGCGCGAAATAAAACTTATTATGACGGTTTTATATGATGATTCATGTTATCATATACTAACATTGACCGCGTCACTTATAACTTGGATAACTGAAGGCACAATAGCGCGGAGTTCTTCTGGAGTTTTTTTGTTTCCCCATGCCTCGCCATTGTAATCGTTACCTCCGATTTCTCCCATTAAAAAGAGAGCGTTCCCAAGCTTCGGTTTGCAATCTGTGTTAATATTAACGTTAACACATGAACTATTTGTCTCTAATAGATGATGTGAAGCATTTTTTCCATTTAATTCTTTACTTTTAGTTTGAATTTCTCTCGCATGCATGTTCAAACTAAACGTAAATAAATGAGTAAGATGGTATATACGAGTGGTGGAGATTGTTACCGGCTGGGTTGGTACACTTTGTCGCAAGAAGAGTCTTGAACCAATTGAGTTGATTTGGTAATGAGGTTTGTGAAGTATTGCGTGCAGTTGCCCCGGCAACAGCGAAGTTTGCTCCATGTGTGAAGTCTGCTGATTTGTCTAAGTATGGACTAATAAGCGATACTTTAAAAGACTGAGCTGTTTTATTCAGGGACATATCGAAATAAGTTAGTGACTTCGGATAGTTAATTTTGCAAGAAAAATGAATTATATGAGACGATTCAAAACTATTATGTAAAATTACGATAGTATTTGAAGTTGTACGACAAACAAAGGTGCTTAATTATGTATGAGATCGATTATCTTACCAATGTAGTCTACGATAAGAAGTCCATCAGAGCATCGACCAGTAGGATGCCCGAAAGTTTGTCCATAAGGAGGTTTACTGCAACCAGCATTAGGATCGATGTGTACCAAATTTCCGGGGTCGGATATTGAGTCTCCGAATTGGTATATAGCTTCGATTTGAGCTACCACATTAACACCATGAAAAGAGAGGAGAAGAGTAGACAAAACTAAGACTCTGAAGAAAGCTTCCATGATGATGAATTGATGATATTATGAGTTGATGATTATTACAATATGTCTAGGGTTGTTTAAATACTAATCAAAATTATACTAGATTTAGAAAGTAATCGCCTGTTCTTATAATCATGATTTCAAATGAAAACAAAAGAAAATTAAGGTAATGATTATTATCATGATTCTTAGTGATAGTGTTGATTGTACTTGTGCTTGTATACATTTAACTTGCCATAAAAGAGAGTATTACTACTTTGTTATTTTCCTTCTTTTGGTAAGCAATTATACTACCCATGCATGCCATAACTCTTAATCTCAATTGAAAAGATTATGGAAGGAATTATTAAGGTAGATAATATGGGGTGAATCAAAATAATTTTTAATTTCAGAATGTTCTTATAATATGTGAAGAAATCAAACATGTACATGCATGCATCTTCTGATATACTATAATCTTCACAACAAAAATGTATAATGTTGAGTAACATGATCTTCATCAAAGTTATTGGCAAAGCGATGATTCTATGGTAATTGTCAATTTTTGACAATTAGGATAAGATTAAACCATAGTTAATGATTAAATAATAATATAAAATATTACATAATCTTTTAAAAATATTCATTTAGGTTTATTAAAATATATATCAACAATTACAAATGTTTTTACCCTAAAACAAATACACAAATATTTCATATCAATTATCCGCCATATCAATTATCCACCAATGGCAGATCTACGTCTGGAGATGGGGCCTAATAGAAATTTGGAAAAATAAACCCAACACCTAGCCTACCTAGGCCAGTAGTCCACTACCCACACACATGTACAACCTCCACCATTCCCACAACCACCTCTACCAATTCCCACCTTACCAACCACCTCTATCACCACCATATTCATCGTCGTCGCCGTGTTAGCAAGGCCGTCGATTTCGTTCTTCCGCCCCCATCCACCTTTAGCCTTCTCCTCTCATTTTGGATCGATAAAGAGGCCGCCGTCATCGAAGCCTCCACATCCGGCGTCTTTGATCCTCTTTTCCAATCTTGCCACCCTCTAATGTCGTCGTGCACCGTCGTTTTGAAGATAAACGATTCGGTATAAAGAGGAAAGAGGTGATACAAGCGCGGTCACGGGGGGTGCCGGGCAGGGCCGGCGGCATCTGACGTTCATGTTGGTTAGGGAGGCGCCGATGATGGTGAAGCACGGGGCGTCGCGACGGTGGTGCAGGAGTAGGCTGGGTCAAGCTGTGGATGAGGAAGGGGGAGGAGATAGGGATGAGTGGATGACTAAGGCCCTGTGCGATTCAACTTATTTAACAGTGTTTTCAAATCAGATTAGATTTATTCAAATCAAATCAATTCAGATCAATTTTATTCAAATCAAATCAAATCAAATCAGATCAGAATTATCCAAATAACAATCAATGAATCTAGTCTATTTCTAGTTATTAATTCGTATAATTGCGGTTAAATTTTCAATTAATTCAGTTCATATCAAATCAAATCAAGTTTATTCAAATCAAATCAAATCAGGTCAATTATATTCAAATCAAATCAAATCAGATCAGAAAAATGCAGTCCAATCGCACAGGGCCTAAGATGAGGGAGTATTGTTTTTTTTTTTAAACTCTTTACTTAAAAAATTAAATATTTTGGAGTAAGTTTTGATAGACAAAATCAAACTAATTAAGGGAAAAGTATTTTGAGTATATAATAAAATATTTTATTTTGTTATCCTGTGTGGTAAAGTGTATCGTAGTAAATTTTTTAAGAATTTTTTTTCCGAAATAGGGTTCAAAAAATAAATATTGAACAAAATGGGTCGGATTGAAAAATGTTCAATCTTTTGGGGTGCACGTCACCCAATTTCAAGTTTGGGACAAAACCGCCAGTGCCCCTGGCGGTTTTAAGTGTCTTGAACAGTAGATATGGGGTAGTAAGTGATATATTTTGGCTAGGGTGAAACCGCCATGGGGGATGGCGGTTTCACCTACCGCCATCCCCCATGGCGGTTTTATTTTTTATTTTTTTATTTTTTTTTTGGATGACATTATATTGGGGTGATATTTTGGCCAAGGGTGAAACCTCCATGGGGGTGCGTGGCGGTTTCACTCAAGTGAAACCGCCAGTGAAACCTCTATGGGGAGTGGCGGTTTTACTCAAGTGAAACCGCCACCCCCCATGGCGATTTCACCCTCGGCTAAAATATCACCCACTCGATTTGTATCTCATTTTTGTGAAGAAATCGCCATGGAGGGTGGCGATTTCTCTCCACTTAAAACCGCCTGGGGCACTGGCGGTTTTGTCCCGTACCTGAAATGGGGTGACGTGCATCCCATAAGATTGAACATTTTTCAATCCGACCCATTTTGTTTAATATTTATTTTTTGAGCTCTATTTCGAAAAAAAATTCTTTTTTTAACCATAGTTAAGAAAAATTAAATGGTTGAAATTTATCTTATCCTAATCTAACTGTTCTGATTTCATTCCTTATCCTAATTGTCAAATACTAACAACTATAATAGAATTTTTGGTTGGCAAAGGTCTAGTTTACGTACCACCAAAATTCTTTGCTTTTTTATTTTCAAAAAATAAAGAAAAATGCTTTTTTGTTTTCATTTTAAAAAGAGGTTAGACTAGACGATACGTAATAATCTCTGAGTCAGTGAGTTAAACCACCATAAAATGCGGTTTAACACACGTTGATAGTTATATATATTGTGAGTTTGTGACCATATGCTACATGAAATTGCAACATGTCATACGACATTTTCATGTCTCACTGCCTGTACTCCACCAATCATTAGCTAGCATGACTTATATCTTTCCAAAAAATATTATTTTTAAAATATTAAACAATGAAATGTTAGGATGTGATTGGTGGGGTACAAAAAATGGACAAAAAAATAGGACACGTAATCCGCACTGGTCATACGGAGGATTTTGTTTTCACACTTATCGATATCTAATTATGACATTCCTTCAATAACTCATACTCCATACTTCAGGAAAATACTATCATACACCCGGGGGTATTACCCCCAGGATGACGTCATGCTGACGTCATCATTTTTTTTTATTTTTTTTCATTTTGGAGTTAGCAGAATAAAAAATAAAAACTACTTTGACTAGTTACTCTCCTGTTCTAACGCAATGAGTCAAAGACTTTTGATTTAATTTTTTCAAACTTTTTTTTTTTTTTTGCAAGAAATTGGATTTCCATCTTTATTCATCCACAATCGGGGAAGAGAAAGAAGGAAATGACTTACAAAAATATCACCATTAAAGGACTAAGAAGAACTACCTAATAAGATGCTCGATTACATCTTCGGAGAAAGAATTTTGGAGCCAAGCATACAACCTAACACAAACTGTATACTTAATCCGCTACATAATCCATTCCTTACTATGCTCTAAATTACCAAAAGCTCTAGAGTTTCTCTCGTACCAAATGTAATAGATTGCTGCCGTGAAGCTGCATTTTGTCCACCGTGATCTCCAGCTTCTTTTTCTTCTGTTTTTCCCATAGATCTCAGCAATTCTCCAGAGTGAGTTGCCTTTGTATGGACAGCTCGTCCATTTTCTGAGCTCATCCCAAATTTCGCTTGAGAAGTTGCACTTGAAGAACAAATGTGTGTGGCTCTCCAAATCCTTTTTACAAAGATAACATCTGTTCACAATCGTCATACCTCGATGATTCAGGTTGTCAATTGTCGAAAGCTTCCTCTGTACAACCAATGTTGAGATAAAGTTGTGCTTTGGCATACTCACTGTGTCCCATATTGCTCCCGTCCAATTAACCTTGGCATTTTCAGTTCTAAACAAGTCATATGCCTTTGTTGCTTTGAATTTGCCACTGACACCACAGTCCTTCAGCTTGAGCTTTGCATTTTCAACTCTTTTCATCTTTCCTAACATCTCATCTCTTACTTTTATCACATTTCTCCCACTTTCAGGGTCTGTAACTCTGCTCTTTACTTCCCAAAGAGAGTGTTTGTGAAGCTTTGATCCACTGAATCCAGATGCCTTTCCCCTCATTTTCAAGTTTCCACAGCCATTTTAAGAGAAGAGCTTTATTCCAGAATAAAGCTTCTTTTATATTCATTCCACCTTCCTTTCTAGGTGAGCAAACTTTGCTCCAGCTGTAGAATGCCATTTTCCTATTTCCATCTGCGATATTCCACAAAAACTTCTTGCATAGCTGATTTATTTGCTTTAGTATGCATCTTGGGAGAAGAATACTAGCACACCAGAAGTTATCTAGCCCAAAGATAACAGAGTTAAGAAGCTGTATCTTACCTGCATATGATAGTAACTGACCAGTCCAATGGCTAACAACAATTTTGATTTTCTGGAGCAGCTGCCCATACATTTCAGAACTCAATCTAGTTGAATTCAGAGGGATACCTAAGTATCTGAAGGGAAAGCTACCTTCGGAAAAGCCTGAAAGCTGGAGGATTTGATTTTTAACTTCAGGATGAATGCCACCAAAGTACACATCTGTCTTGGTTGTGTTAGCATATAAACCTGAGTGTCTAGAGAACTCCTGAAGACATTCCACTGCTGCAGCTACAGAGGGGACATCACCTCTAGTAAAAATCATCAGATCGTCTGCAAAAATCAGGTGAGTCAGTCTGATTCTTGAGCATTTTGGATGGAAGCTGAATCCCTTAGTGCTTGGCATATCTCTTAGAGCTCGAGAAAGGATCTCCATACTCAATACAAAAATATAGGGAGAGAGAGGGTCCCCTTGCCTCAGACCACACTTCCCTTCAAAAATTTCCTCTGTGCTACCATTCACCTTGATTGAAAACCATGTAGTAGAGATGCATTTCATAATCCAATTCCTGAATTTTTTCCGGGAAATTCAGGTCTTTGAGAAAGCTTGCAATGAATCTCCAACTAACCGAGTCGAAAGATTTCTTTATATCAACCTTTATCAAGCATCTAGGTGATACATTATGTTGCCCATAACCCTTAACTAAAGCCTGAGAGACCATAGTGTTATCAAACAAACTTCTTTCTCTCACAAAAGCAGCTTGCTCTTCTCCTACTATCTCTGGCAAAACGAGCTGCAGTCTGTTAGCCAAGATCTTACTTATCACTTTATACATTGTAATGCAGCATGAAATTGGCCTGAAATCCATGACAGTGGCTGCATTCTGCTTTTTTGGGATTAAAGTGATGACAGTGCTATTGGCTTGCTTGATCATATTGCCTTAAAGAAATACCTCACTGCTTTTTGAACATCCTTTTGGACAATATCCCATGCATCCCTAAAGAAGCTTGTAGTAAACCCATCCTGGCCTGGGCTCTTGTTAGGATCAATACTCCACACTGCTTTCCTAATTTCCTCATCACTAATATCTGCATTTATGATTTGGAAAGAATTCTCCTTCACTACTGCTCCCTTCTTAATTTGATCCACATTGTAGGGGTGAATCTGATTTGAATTCCCTAAGAGCTTCTCATAGTATCTGATGAAAGCATCATCTATCTCTGCCTGCCCTATACAATCTCTCCCATTATGATCTTTTATCCTCCCAACTACACTTTGATTTCTCCTTGCAGCTATTTTAGCAAAAAAATAGCTTGAGGAGCAGTCAGCATGTTTAATATGTTGTTCTTTAGCTCTTTGGGCAAGCATACTAAGCTCAGCATCCTTCAGATTGCAATATTTTTCTCTCAGCCTTTTCTCTTTTTCCTGCAGATCAGCATTGTTAATCTGCATTTGCATTGCTCTTTGGCATTCAAATAGATCCTCTTTTTCTCTCCTAACCCTTCCAGGTAAGTCAGAGAAATGATGGCATTGCAGCTGCTTGAGACCATGTTTAACATGCTTCAACCTCTGAAATAGCTTTAACAGAGAATTCCCCTTGCAAGGCTTTGCCCAATTTACAGTCACAACATCCCTAAAATCTCTGTGTTTTCCCCAACAATTCAGAAATTTAAATTGCTTTTTCACCAGCATTCCCTGAAATAGTGTCACAATCAAAGGAGAATGATCAGAGACACCTGCTGTGGGTATGTCAGCAAAAGATTCAGGATACTTGGTGAGCCAATGAGCATTAACTAACACTCTATCCAATTTTGACCAATTTCTATGATCACCTTCTTGCTTGTTTGTCCAAGTATACTCACAGCCTTGGTACTTCAGATCATCCACATAACATTTGTTAAGGCAAATATTAAAGTCATCCATATCTGTAGTATGGGCTAGGGAAGAGCTATGTTTCTCCCTTGGATACCTTATAACATTAAAGCCACCCAGGACTACCCAATTCTGCACAACACTCGATATCTTCTCTAACTCATTCCATAAGTCTCTTCTGTCCTTCGCATCATTACTTCCATATGCAAAAGTTATAAAAACTTCCTCATTTGTACTAAGATGAAGAACTTTACAGTGGATAAATTGAGCATGTGTGCCAATTATATCCACTTTCACTTGCTGCTGATCCCACAAAACCCAAATCCTTCCATTTACATGATTTGCATAGTTGTCAGCCACAGCAAATCTTGCAAACCTACCCTTTATAATCCTCTCAGCTTTCTTCTGTCTTACTCTAGTTTCTAAAACACCCATTATAACCACCTTATTTTGCAGAAAGAGGTCCCTCACCTCAATCTGTTTGAGGGCTTCATTAAGCCCTCGAATATTCCAAGATGTTATCTTCATGGGGTATGAGGGGTGCCTGGAGGCTCCTCTTCCCCTAAGACATCCACCTTGTCTGGAAAAATTTGCTCTGTGTTGCCTGCAAAATCTATCCCCTTCAGTCCTCTTGCTGCTAGAGTAAAGAACTTATTCTGAGAAACTAGTGTTTGAGTCTCATCTTTCTTTTCCCTAGCCCTTGCCTTTTTTGTGACTGTTCAGAATCCCATTTCATCAACCTCTAATACTGTCTGCTTTGGTAGCTGATCCTGGGCATTTGGTAGCTGAACCTGGGCATCTGCATTATCATTTCCCTTGTTGACAGTAACATTAGTGATTTCCTGTTGTGCAGCCTTTTCTTTTGCTTCCACTGGCCTGTAGACTTGTTTGACAGTCTCTTTCCTTGTCTTGTTCAGTTTACAGGTTCGAAATTCGTGGCCAAGCTTCTTACAACCGGAGCAAAAGTATGGAACCCATTCATACTTGACCTTTTGACAGATTTCTCCAAAAGGGGTATTGACCATTACATGATTAGGGAGCTCTGTTGCAACATCTACTTCGATCATAACTCTTGCAAAAGAGAGGCGCTCTTTTACTGTCGTTGTGTGATCAGCAAATAGAGGAGTCCCAATTTTGCTTGCAATTTTACTCAAAGCTATTGGTGACCACAACCAGGGTTCTAGATCAGGAAATAAAACCCAGACAGGAATTACTGAAATCTGATCAAGCTCCTGCGAGAATTTGGGGGTTAGCTGTTTCAGGATTAGCGCATTCCCACCAATCTTCCACTGACCTCCTTTGAGTAGTTCATTCATATCCTCCTCATTTTCAAACCTGAAGCTAAACCATCCGCGCTTGTAGTATAGTACTTTCGGCACCGCTATGTCCTTCCAATTTATTTCCACATACTCTCTAAGGTCTTTGAGTTTTGGTTTTGCTCCTAACACATTTCCTACCAGGGTGAATTTCCAATATTCTAGTTCATGGGTGATATCCATCTCTTCGATTGTGATTTCCACAGCCTTAGCACTAGCTTCATCATATAAGAGACTCATACCTACTTTAAGCTTCTTCCCCACAACATCACTCCAATTTTTTGTGCCCAAATTTTCCTGTGTTCCCTTTTTCATCGAATCAGTTTTCTCAAGAACAGGGTTCTGAGGTTTTTCAGTCTCTAAATTACCATTGTTCATAGAATGATTCAATCCCAAATCACTCTCTTTTGCTTCAGCATTAATATCCAGATTAGATTTCATACCTAAATCTCGAATTGCCGAGGTGAAGATCTCATTGAACATAAGGGGTCGAGGCGAGCTTTTTTCGAGCTGGGTTTGTGTTTGCTGCTCCGATTCTCCTTGTTCTCCAATGAAATTGGTATGACTGTGATCATCGTCCTTTTCCGATTTGTTTTTTGGTGGTCTGTCGTGCCCTCGACCTTTGCCGACCATGGTCTGAGTAGCTTGTCCGTACGTCAATGGCGTGATCAAAGGGAAACTTACTTCCTTTGTGTTAGGCGCGTGTCATTCCACCTTTTTTTTCAAACTTTTTGCTTTTATTTTCTTTTGTTTTTTGTTTTTGTTGTTTTTGGATGAAGTTTTGTGTCCTACTCTTCTTTAGATTGAAGTGTTCCAATATTGTCCATGAATGTACGTTCGCGAGAGTCACAAATAACATGTTATTGTTTTATGTTTGTTGAGCATTATATTAGTCATTTATTGTTGAGTATTTGATTAAATCTATTTGGCATTGATCTTTTTTTTTTGGTGAGCATGAAATTGTCGCATTTAAGATAATGATACATTATGTGTCGACTATTATCGTAAAATTGAGCATACATCTAACATAATGGAAGAAGTAGTAAATACACTTTGTTTGAATAATTGAATGCATCATTTAGATAATACGGAGTATGTTAATCTTATCGATGACATAAACTAATATTTCATGAAAGTCGGTTAACCAAGGCCATTGAGTATTTATCTAATCATAACGAGTGTTGAGCCAAAATCAATGTGCATGTAAATTTAACGAGCATTACACGAAATGCTTAATAAGTTTTGTTTATCTACTCGTAAAAATTTATATTCTCCGTTCGAACTTATTAGATTTTGCTAAATGCTCATCGATTTGTAGTAGATACTCAACGATTTCTAATAAATGCTCCATAATTTATGATGATGTAGTTATTGATTTTTATCACTTACTTGATTGGCATACATACTCGTTACTTTATCGCTAAATGCTCGCTGCTTTTGGGTAAACGCTCATTGATTTTTGGAGTATGCTCATTAATTTCATTTTCAAATGTGGAAATTATAACTATAAAAACAAATGTGGAAATAATGAGCATGTATTACCAAGTATTGATGGTGCATCTACTCTACAAATCAACGAATGAGCTTATAACGGAAATGATTGAGTATTTGTGTAAAAATCAATGAGCATTACACAGGAAATTAATAAGCATACGTATAAAATTAGTGGTATTTAGGAGTTTGTAGGCCTTGTCGCTAAGACCTGTCGTTGCTCACTTGCTCCTCTTTGGCCTCCAAATCTTTTTCATAATCATCCTTGTTCTATTCATCTCGCCATGGCATTAGTAGGCGGGATAGTGTACATCTTGTGATGGAGGTTGATTCTTCATTTTTTCAATGATTATTCACATTAAACTAACAAACTAAAAATTGTTGATCATTATTAAAAAAACTAATGAGCATTCACATTAAACTAACAAGCATTCGAATTAAACAAATTAGCATTAACATCAATGATTAAACTATCTAGCGCACATTTAACATTCCATAAGCATTAGTGTCAAATTAACGATCATTAACATCAAAATTACGAGTATTATAGCAAAATGTAACGAGCATTAGAACTAAATAAATAATCATAGTAGTAAAACTATCGATCATTTATATTAAATAAACGAGCATTAAAACTAACGAATATATTTAAATTCAATGAACTTTCATATTAAACAAACGAGCATAGTACTAAAACTATGGAGCATAGTGCTAAAACTATCGAACATAGTGCTAAAACTATCGAGCATAGTTCTTAAAACTATTGAGCATTTATTTTAAACAGACGAGCATTCAAACTAATGAATATATTTAAATTCAATGATCCTTCATATTAAACAAACGATCATAGTAGTAAAACTATCGAGCAATGTACTAAAACTATCGAGCATTGTGCTAAAACTATCGAACATAGTGCTAAAACTATCGAACATAGTGCTAAAACTATCGAATATAGTGCTAAAACTATCGAGCATAGTTCTTTAAACTATCGAGCATTTATTTTAAACAGACGAGCATTCAAACTAAGGAATATATTTAAATTCAATGATCATTCCTATTTATCTTAGGAGTATAGTAGTAAAACTATCGAGCATGTTAAAACTATCGAGCATATTGCTAAAACTATCGAGCATTCATATTAAACAGACGAGCATTCAAACTAACGAATATATTTAAATTCAATAAGCATTCATGTAAAACTTACGAGTATAGTAGTAAAACTATCGAGCATAGTGTTAAAACTATCGAGTATATTGCTAAAACTATTGAGCATTCATATTAAACAGACGAGCATTCAAACTAACGAATATATTTAAATTCAATGAGCATTCATGTAAACCTTTCGAGTATAGATGATAAACTAATGAGTATTGTTATCAAACTATGGAGTTTGAGTATTAAACTAACGAGCATCTAGAATTAATTAGCAATTTAACACTAGATTATGAAAAAGGAGGACTAGATGTTTAAAGATTTATTCTATTGCTTAATAACAACTAAAATTAACAACTAAAAGCGGACTAAAATATAATTTCAGTTCATATTAACAAAATAACCTTTGACAAGTTCAAAATTTGAGGTATTGATGAATTCTTTTCTTGCTTGATCTTGAATATTTGTTACTAAAACTGCAAAACACAACTAAAAATTAGAAAATTAAAATCAGCTTACCTTTGATCAATGCTGGTTAATTAGAAGAATTCTGATAAGTTCTTGAATTGATTTGTTACGTACAAGTAGGAGAAAGCTAGATATTAGGGTTAAATTTAAAAAAAAAAAGAGAGAGAGAAGTATACGTTCTGTGAAACGTGAAATCAGTTTTTTTTTTTGGATAATTTCCAAAACAGTTTTTTTTTATTAATTTTTTTTAATAGTGCTGATGTCATCATCCGGGGGTACTACCCCCGGGTATACAGTATACCAACTGACTTCTTCAAGGCAAGTATGGACATAATTTTCGGCCCAAAAAGACCACAATAGTTTTCTTCTCTTTTTAGCTTGGATAATATGATCGAGTAGCATTTTAGAATTTCTTGATCATGTTATATCAACAAATGCTTAATTCTATAAAACTTACATAAAACAACCAAGTAAAAACATTGAAAATTTCAACCAAATTAATTAGTCTTTGGGTATAATTCTAGTTCGAATAATTTATGGTTTACTTATTGTCCCCGCTTCCTAAATAATCCCCCCCTAATCTTACCATTATGTCTAAATCTATTACATATGTGAATGCAAATTAAGCACAAGTCGGGACAGGAGGATTGCTAACCCACAGGCCACAACATTATTAGAGAGGAAAATGATAGAACTAGCAAAGTAGTGACATTTTCACCCATGGCTCACCATTTAACTTTTGTTCCGATCCTCTCTAATATTTGTTCCCCAGCATAAGGCTAGTATTACTCAGATGAGAGTGTTAACGATGAAGGAAGCTAGGGAGGATAATGTATGAATCACTGAGATATTAAAAAGAAAACTTGGTTAATTAGGGGTCATATATAGGGCGACCATGGAACCCTATTATTCAATCAACCTCCAATCCTGTTGAATTGAAGTATAAAATTATTGTGGATGCCCTAACTATTAACCATCAATCATTAGTCTAAACTTTTGATTCAATTGGTTATCTAACGTAGTTACGGAGCCTCAGCGATCGTAACGTCTCAAGTTCAAATCCTGGTAACTCTCTCCTTTGTTGTGTTGGAGCCTTAATAAAAAGAGCTCAGTTTAAGTGTTGTGTTTGTAGGCCTTTACATGAGGGGGCGTGTTGAATTATAAGATCGTTGTGGATGCCCTAACTATCAGTCTAGACTTTTGACTCATTTGATTATCTAACAAATCCCCCACTACACCTCGCCTTAGCTTCAATTCTCATTATATTCGGAGGGTCAATTATTGGTCAAAGTCGACATTGTCTAATCACCCTTCACCAAAGTAAATGAATCATAGAATTGGTATCACATAAGTTGTGTTTGGGGTGGATTTTCACCCTATAGAGTCCTGAAATTACCCCGTACTATGGATCCTGGAATTACCCTGCAGAAGTCAGAAATTACCCCATAGAGCTGTACGTGGTACAACAACTTCTACAAGAAAGGATCTAAGTCGTTTGAATGGGTCAACAACCGTTATTCCTATTAATTATGATTAATGGTGAATATATGGCAGTTACAAAGAAGATATTCCAGTCAATGGGGCCGTTTATTATGTCAATTATGGTGCATTAATGACATTTAATGCTATGGAGTAAATTCTGGAATTGGAGGTTACAGAGCTGTAGACATAGACTTAATGGAGGAACAATGAATGACGTTAATTATTCAATGTCAAGCAAAGAGGCAGCTATAAAAGAAGATTTCAAGATAAAGAGGATCATATGAACTATTCTCAATCATACTCATATACATACACACGAAATCCTATACTATTATCTTGTAACCCTAGTCTAGTATCCTAAGGAGTATTACTACGTCACCTACAAAGCATCTAGTGGAAACTTGGTGGGAAAAAGTCATCCCCCGGTGGTTTTTCCCTTATTCACAAGGGTTTTCCACCTACAAAAGTCTCTTGTCTTATTTGTTCATTATCTTTACTTATTTCTTGTATTATCATCTTCCCTTACCCTGTACGGATTCCTATGTCCCCCCGGTAATCCTACATCCCCAATTCGTTATCCTACGTCCCCGATCAGTTGTCCTACGTCCCTAACCCATATTTCTATAGCCTAGACCTCTTGAGATATACACCAACTCGTAAATACTCAGTTCCCTATAGTAGTATAGTGACTAGATACCCCCTTTATCGAAAATAGGCCATAGTGCAGATTTTTGACCAAAACAGTAGTGTGCACTACAGGCAAGTCAAGTACATGACTGATCCATTGCGCCTCTTCATCAGAGAAAAGCCTTTTCCCATATGCACTGAGTTTTGCAATTTGGGCATCACTTAGCTGAATTCCTGTCAAATTAACACAAAGTTATTAGAAAAGCCAAAGCGCAAATAGCATTATAGCAGGAGAAAAAAAAATTAATTAATGGAAATAACTTGTATTAAAGCCCAAATCCCCCCGGTAGACATCTAAACTATGCCCAAAAATTTTAAAAAAATTAACTAGTATTCATGCTTAAAAGAACTACCCAAACTTATGGGGCTAGATTCGTCCATACCCCGTCACATAGGGCAATTATATTATACCCCTGTAGCCCCTCTAGAATTGACGAGCAATGAGTGTAATTTGATGAGCAATGTGATCATAGCATCCCCCTTCATATATAAATCAATTAACTTATATTTTTGATGTTGTTGGGTGATTTTTATTGTTTTTTACCCATACCGATGAACGCTCCGCATATTCATATTTGCTCATCGAAATATAGCCTAATGCTCATCGAATATTCATGAATTGCACATCTAAATGTTGCGGGGGTACAAAAGTTGCGTATACCCCCAAAGGTAGGGTATAATAATTTTCTTTCTTCTCCTGGTGGTAACCCCTCTCCGTGGACACCACCTTCCTCCCTTCATACTCCAAACGTTAACTAAATGGAAATTGGGGAAAAGCCATTGATGGGGGTCGATAAATGGGCCACGGATAGATGGGAGTCCAGCGAGTATTAGCAAGAAAGGCCCATTGTACTCAACAGCAGGGCAAGCCTAATGGACCGTCCTCAGCCCAAGCCCATCAGGTATTTGAGCTATGCCCGTGCAAGACACGGCCTTGTATTTAAACATCTATAAATAGAAGGCAAGCCACAACCTCAAAGGGTAAGAGTGAGGTAAGGGAAAAAGACCTAACCTAAATATTTGACCAAGAAGACAGAGAACTAACTTAACCTTCGGAGGGGTTTCTCCGGAAGACCCCCCGGAGCTAGTAATCCGTGTTCCGTGTGCAAGCAAGAAGGCAAAGAGGAAGAACACCAAGGACGCTCCCTTCCATAAATACAAATTCACATTGTTGTCATCTTTTGACCCAAACAATTTGGCGCCGTCTGTGGGGAAAGTCAACTAAAAACCACTTCAATCAAAACCTTCAACTTCGCTAAAGTTCATGGAACCAAACAACGGAAAGTCTTGGGGTGGGACGACGAAGCCACCCGAAGGGTCCACACCCATATACGGGATGCCCCAGATACCCAGCACCCCGTTAAGCGAGATAGTAGTAGGAGAAGCATCAGGGACAATCCGTCATCAGCCGAGGATTCCGGGAGCCGGCAATGCCGCATCGACAGCACCCCCGGGGTTTCAAACCATCCAAACAGAACAAAGTCCATCTAACCTGCCGACCAGAAGCGCCGCCCCGACCATGACGTTAGATCCAGCCCAGGTACAATCAATGGTCCTGGCTATGAAAGCTATCCTAGATAGCTTCGCAACACCAGCAGCTGCGAAGGTTGCCGCAGAAGCCGGGGCCACCCCGGTAACCCCCATCCAGCTGTTCAACAGCCCAACCGAGAATGCGGGGCCCACACAGGCTTCGGGATCTAACATAAGGCCCTCTCGGCCCAGGCCGACGGTCATCGGAACGGGAAGAAGCCATGACAAAGCTCCAAGCAAGGCGGGCACCAGCCAAAGGACAACCCCCCACACTAAGTCGAAGGCTGACCAGAGTAGCTCGGAGCGGTGGTCCGAAAGCGAGGAAGACGAACCTAGTCAACAAGCAGAGAGCATGATGACAGGATATCGAAGGACCTCTAAACCAACGCCATTCGCTCGGCACATCTCAAAAGTATCCGTACCCACCTTCAAGTTGCGAACAGGAAGGTTCGACGGAACGACGGACCCCACCGAACACTTGAACAGCTTCGACAGCCACATGTCCATGTACCAACTAGAAGACGCTGTCTGGTGCAAGGCGTTCCAGAACACTCTAACCCGGATGGCACAGACCTGGTTCTGGACCATCCCTGCGAAAAGCATCACCAGCTACCAGAAACTATCAAGGCTGTTCGAAGACCACTACTCTGGAAATAAAAGAAGAGAAAGATTGGCGACGGAACCTCCTAAATGTGAAGCAGAAAGAAAAGGAAAGTACCGGGGCATACATCAAACGCTACAACGAGGAATACCAACAGATCCGAAACTGCTTGCAAGAGGTCGCAGTCATAGCCCTTACCCATGGGCTTCGACCAGGACCCTTCCACAGCCGAATCATTAGAGAGCCACCTACAACAATCGCCGAAGCCAAAAAACTTGCGAAAGGATTCATATGGGAAGAGGAATACCATGAAGTCTTTACCCCTCCGAAGAGAAAGGCCCCTGAAATGGACAGAGAGAGACGAAGCCGGAGCTTCGCAGAACATCCCATTAGGTTATGTAAGGCTACCACTGATGATCGGCGAAGGGGAAGCTGCTCGGAACATAATGGCTGAATTTGTCGTCATCGACGCTCGCTTCGCATACAACGTCCTCATCGGCCGAATCACCTTACGAGAGATAGCAGGCTTCGTGTCCATACGAGCACTCACCATGGTTTATGTATCTAACAAAGGGGAAGCTGCTAAAATACATGGCGATCAAACAGCCAGGAGGTCCTGCAATGTGATGTCTATACAAAAGGCACGAAAGAAGGTATCCAACCACAGCAGCTCCCAAACATCGCCGATGGATATAGATAGCAAGGGTCCACCAGGGCTTTCCGAGGCTCCGGCTTCGAAGGTGGAAGGTTCATCCGCCTATATCGAAGCCAAAGCCTCGAAAAGGGGGCCAACATGCAGTGATGCCCTAGAAGGGGTAGATCAAGGTGAAAAAAAAACCAGGTTGAAAAGTCAGAAGAGGTTGAGCTAGCACCGGATCGATCTGTGCACATAGGTTCAGACTTGGACGCAGACATGAGGATACATTTAATCTCACTACTTAAGGAGAACGAAGACGTGTTCGCATACTCGGCAGCAGAAATGTCAGGAATAGATCCGAGGGTCATGGAACACAAGCTAAGCGTCAATCCAGATTCAAAACCGGTAAAGCAAAAGAAGAGAACAGTCTCCATCGAGAAGGATGCAACGATCAAGGAAGAGATCAACAAGCTGTTGAAGGCAGGTTTTATCGAACCTTGTGACTACCCCGAATGGTTGGCGAACGTGGTTATGGTCAAGAAAGCATTGGGTGCGTGGAGGATGTGTGTTGACTTCACAAACTTGAACAAGGCATGCCCAAAGGACTGTTACCCATTGCCGAGAATCGATCAACTTGTAGATTCCACAAGCGGGCACTCGATGCTGAGCTTCCTCGACGCCTTCTCAGGATACCACTGTGCGAAGAGGATAGGAACAAAACCGCCTTCATAACCAGCCACGGGGTGTTCAAGTACAAAATGATGCCCTTCGGCCTGAAGAACGTCGGGGCTACGTACCAGAAACTCATCGATAAAGTCTTCGAAGCCCAAAAAGGAAGGAACATTGAGGTATACGTCGACGACGCCATCGTCAAGTCAAAAACAGACCAAGCTCATCTCGAAGACCTGAAGGAAACCTTCGACTCTCTACGAAGGTACAGAATGAAAATCAATCCAAAGAAGTGCTTGTTTGGTGTCCGGTCCGGAAAATTCCTAGGCTTCTTAGTCAGTGAAAGAGGGATAGACGCAAACCCAGAGAAGATTAGGGCGATCATCGACCTCCCTGAACCGAGAAGCAGGAAAGATGTAATGGGGCTTACGGGGAGGATGGCCGCTCTGTCACGATTCATAGCAAGGTCAGCAGACAAGTCCACTCCATTCTTTGACATCCTAAAGGGCAACAAACAATTCGAATGGGGTCCTAAGCAGGCCCAAGCCTTCCAACAGGCAATATCTGGTCGAGAAGGTACATACTCTAGCCAGACCTGAACCAGGCGACCCTCTTACTTTGTACTCCCTCCGTTCGGCTATAAAATGCGTAGGGTCGGAACACAGTTTTTAAGAAAAGTAGAATAAAGAATGAGTTTTAGGGTCCACTTAGTGTAAAATTACACATAGGGGTATGTCCCACTTCCACTTTTAATAAAAAATTAGCGGTGTTTTGGTATTTATATGTACAAATAAGGAAAGATTCCAAGTATGAAGTTTAAAGATGAACACCCCTAAATAGAAAGTAGGAAGTTTAAAGCGGAACGGAGGGAGTACATCGCAGTGACCGAAGGAACCATAAGTGTCGTGCTGCTAAGGGAAAAAGGGAAGACACAACAACCTGTTTACTATGTAAGCCATACCCTCGTACAATCAGAAAGGAATTACTCTATTGTAGAGAAGGCTGCCTATGCAGTAGTAATAGCATCACGGAAACTGAAGCCCTACTTCGAAGCCCACCAGGTGACCGTCCTCACCAACCAACCATTGGAGAAAACGCTCGACAAAATAGAAAAATCAGGAAGGCTAGCTAAGTGGGCTGTAGAGTTGTCAGAGTTCGGAATTCGTTACAAAACAAGAGGGTCAGTCAAGGGACAAGCCGTAGCAGACTTCATAGCCGAATGCTCTTACTGGGATTGCCCTGACTCAAAGAAGGAAGTCTAGGAAGTGTTTACCGACGGCTCCTCCACAGCCAACAGAGCAGGGGCCGGCGTGGTGATCATTTCACCAGAAGGTCTCAGATCGTAATTCGCGCTCCGCTTTCTGTTCGAAGCTTCCAACAACGAAGCTGAATACGAAGCTATCATAGCAGGAGTGGAGCTGAGCGTCGCCGCCGGAGCAGAACACCTAGTCATCAGAACCGACTCCCAACTTATAAGCAGTCAAATCAGAGGAGAGTACGAGGTTCGGGACGAATCGATGAGCCGATACCTCTCCGAATTCAAGCTGGTAGCCGGGGCCTTACGCTCAGTCGAAGTCGACCTTATACCCCGGTCACAAAATCATCAAGCCGACGCACTGTCGAAACTGGCCAGCTCCAGCCTATAAGAGGTATCAAGGTCGGTGTACGTGGACATCCGACAAGAGAGAAGTGTCGGTATAGGGGAGGAGGTGTTCCCGGTCGACGAAGAGGCAAACTGGATGGTTCCGATCATCAAGCATAAAACCGAGGGGATCCTTCGCGAGGAGCATTCCCTTCGGAAGAAAATGCAACGAATTTCCAGCCACTTCGTCATGATCAATGGTGAATTGTATCGAAGGTCGTTTTCCTCACCCCTCTTGAAATGTGTGGGAATGCTCGACGCCGACTACATTCTAAGAGAGATCCACTTTGGCATCTGTGGACATCATATGGGAGCGAGAACCCTTGCACACAAGGCACTACGTACTGGGTACTATTGGCCGACGATGCTGAAAGATTCGAAGAGGATGGTGCGAGATTGCCACAATTGCCAAGTACATGCTCCAGTAATTCGAATGCCGGGTAATGACTTAATGCCCGTCTTGAATCCTTTGCCCTTTGCACAATGGGGGATGGACACCATCGGGCCTTTTACGAAGGCAGCATACCAACTACGGTACCTCATCGTCGTGCAAGATTACTTTACAAAGTGGATCAAAGCAGTACCGGTGGCGCAGATTACCGAGGCGGCTGTCCAGAAAGTCATATGGCAGAACATCATCACTCGCTTCGGGATTCCGAAGGTAATGGTATTTGACCATGGAAGGCAGTTTTTCTGCTCGGAGCTAAAAACATACCTCGCAGAGTTTGGCATCAAATTCGCTTACTCAACCGTTTGCCACCCGCAAAGCAATAGACAGGCCGAAGCTGCTAACAAGCAAGTATTCAACGGGCTGAAGAAGCGCTTGGAGGAGGCAAAAAATAAATGGGTAGAGGAGCTACCAATCGTGCTATGGTCCCTTCTAACGACTGAGAAAGCGGCTACGGGATACTCTCCTTTCAAGATGGTATACGGATCCGAAGCTATCATGCCTGTGGAAACCAGAGCCGAAACCGCGAGAGTCCTCCACTGGAACGCCGAAGACAATAATGAATCTATGATGACAGCACTCGACCTCTTGGACGAGGCAAGAGACGACACACGCGCATCCCTAGCAGCGCAGAAGGATCAGATGCGCAGTGCATATAATCGAAGGGTGCGAGGTCGGTCAATCGAAGCCGGAGATCTAGTCCTACGAAGGTCTGAGGCTTCGCAGAAATCACAGATTCATGGGAAATTGTCAGCCAAATTGGAAGGACCATACAGGGTCACCAAGAAGTGTGGTCCAGGAACCTTCGAGCTAGAAGAGATAGGGGGCAAGGCCATGCCGGTACTCTGGAATACCGACAACCTCAAAGTGTACTATCCTTAGAAATGTAAATGTAAAAACTCGTGTATCCGAAGATAGCCCGGATATTACCAATATGTAATTAAGAAACGGTCGTTATGAAAATGACTCCCTTTATGATCCAACATCCGGTGTACGCCACCTTCTTTTACAATTAGCACATTTAGGATGGAGGGAATGCAAGGATTGACAAAGGAAGAAAAGGGGCTCCGCCCCGGACTCTTGGAGAAGACCCAGTCTCATTTGGAGCTTCTAAGGAAGCCATGGACTGAGCGCTCACAAGTTTTAATGAAAAGGGGCACCGCCCGGATTCTTGGAGAAGACCTAGTCCCATTTGGAGCCTCTAAGGAGGCCATGGACTGAGCGCTCACAAGTTTTAGCAGAAAAGGGGCTCCGCCCCGGATTCTTGAAGAAGACCCAGTTCTATTCGGAGCCTCTAAAGGAGGCCATGGACTGGGCACTCACAAGTCATAAGGGAGAAGGGGTCTCCGCCCCGGACACTCGGAAATGTCATAGCATGTAAGGCAGGGGCTAAACCCACTGTGAGTTGCATCCCGCAGCCGAAGGTGAACAATGCGAAAGATTAATTCACTACCGTCAACGCGATCATATTAGCAAACAACAAAGAAGTAGACGAGGCGAAGAATTAATTCATTACAGACACTTGTTCGGTTGACAACACAAGAACACCAATTGTTTTAGAAATACAAAGCCGACGGCCTCCTACGAGAAGCCCCTACGGCCTACCACGCAGAAACAAACACAAAAGCTAAAGTAGAAAGAAATCAATTCAACCCTTCCCAATCAGGTAGGCCACGCTGACGAGGAGCTGGACTCAGAGCAAGAGAACCGCCTGTAATCCTATGCCCCATGATCAGGAGGACCCATCGGAGCAGAGGTACCTACTTGAACCTCAGCAGAAGGCTTCGACACTTCAGCCTGACCGGATGATTTAGAAGCCAAGGCATCCTCCGGAGGGGTTGTGAAACTCTGAGCAGCAGGAGCGTTTTTCAAGATAGCCCATTGAAGCCTCACCTGCTCCTCTTTGAAGTTCTCCATTTTGTCCCAGTCGTCCTCACGATCAGGGAACAGGCGAGTAAAGATCTCGAAGGCAGCATACCACATCGTGTTCATCCCCTTCTTATGCCTCTTAGCGATCTCTTCTAGGGCCGTTGCTTGAACCTTCGCAATGGCAGCCTCCTTCTCTGAGGTCATCTGCTCGGTAACCTTCTCCAGCCGGGATCGAAGTTGCTCTTTGTCCTCCTCGAGCTGGTCCACGCGAGCACGAAGGGTGGCGATGATATCTTGGTTGGCCGAAGCTTCGGCTCTGAACTGAGCAACTTTCCCCTTCAGCTTCTCAGATGACCCTACATGTTCCTCAACTTCTTTAGCGAGGCCATCCTTTTCGCGACGAAGGTGGTTCATCGAATCCTGCAATTCACCGTTTTTGTGCTCCATTATCTTCTGAGCCGCTATCGCCCTGTCAGCTTCGACCCGCTCCTGATCGGCGAGCCCTTGGTAGTGAACTCCTAGTTCACAAGCAAGCAGCAAAGATTGCGACGCCTGCCAAGAACATACAACGGTCACTCTTATTAGGTAGACGTAGCTGGCGAAAAATAGATGGGGAAGGAATATACATACCGTAGCAAGTTCATGAAGAGGAGCCCGAATGCTCGTACCAAGCTCCATCGGCCTGTCCAAAGGCGGAACCAGACCCCGCAAGAGCCTCCATCCCAGATTGTTTCCCAACGAAGGGTCAAATTGTCGAAGACTCTCATGCGGATACACCTCCGGCATAGGCTGCCAAAACGAGGGTCCCTCACCCGAATCAGGACGCAGATGTGAGCGACCAACAATGACAAGGGGCAACTCGACAACCTCCCTCTCCAAGAAGGTCCCCGTTTGCTGTGAATGAGTATGGTCGGCATTAACGCCTGATGGTTGACCATCTGTGTCATGCATCCGATCAAGCTCTCGACACAAACTAGAAAGGTTGTAGGTGTCAGACGCAGGCTGGCGAAGCTCAGGAGATAAACGAGCCTTCTTCGCCGAAGGTGAAATCCCGAAGCTATCAGGGACATCACTAGCAGGCAGCTCAACCTCCTTAAAACCAGGGGTGGGGATCAGCTCAGGCTCTTCGACCCTGACCCTCTTGGCATGAATCACGTCCCCAATCTCATCGGCCACGTTTTCGAAGACGCTGACCGCAGGTGAAGTTTCTCGAATGCGAGACTCGACGGCTTCGGTGACACCACCCTTGTTCGCCTTCCTGGTAAAATCGAGGCATCTCCCCAGCAGGAAGATCAGAGATCTTAAACATCTTCGAAAAGTCCATGAGAGAACGTGCAGTATAACGCCTCGAAGGAGCAGTAGGAGCCGCAGTCACAGGAGAGCGATCTGGCTTCAGATTCAACTTACGCAGCACGGCGTCGCTCCACTAAAAACTCTTTGGGAGATCTGAAATTACCAAAGAGGAGTCTGTTAGCATCTAAACCAGAATACAGATACAAATACACAGAAAGACAAAAGCGCTCCGGCCGAAATACCTGAACCAACGGCCGGAACGAGGCCCCCGGCAGCCAACAGGGTAGGAGAAGAAATAACATCAAAATGAGGAAGCCAATTTTTAGGACCAGGGTACTTCCCCAACCCATGGGTATCGAAGAAGTCGAAGGCCTGTTGCTCGGGCCTGGATAGAGGGACCTTCCTTGCACCCGCTATCGAAGGCCTCTCGTTACCAACAACCAAGTAAGGGTTCACATTCATGGAGAGGAAACGCGGCAACGGATATGATTTAGGAATATGAAGCCACAGGAAATGATCCTTCCAGCTCCGAAGCCCCTCCAACCGAGGATACACAGTCGACTTTCCTTGGCGAATACTCAGAGAATATCAACCAGTCGTAGGACCATCGTTCTTTTGGAATATATGGAGGTGGCGAAACAGGTTCAGCGTCAAGGGAAAACCCTTGAAGGTACAGACCCAGATAAAAGAGATGATTGTTCGAATGGACATAGGAGTGACCTGACAGATAGCACCCTTGAAACGTTTCATTATCTCGACAACGAAGGGATGCAAAGGAATCCGAAGCCCCCACTCCAAATCATTCAGGTAAACGGCAGTACACCCCTTTGGGGGATAGCCAACCCTATCACCCGGTCTTGGAAGGGATAGGAAATACTCGTCGCCCATCTCAAACAACTTGTTAGCCGCCTTTACGGCGTTTAAACGGATCATATCCTCCCTCCAAGAGGGGTCGGGCACAACAGTCATCAGATTGTTGTAGAATTCCTCTTCTTTCGGAGACAAGACCATTATCGGGTTGGCCATCGGAGAGCCAGAAGATTGCGAAGGAGGGCGACTAGAAAGAGGCTTGACGCATATGGCTTCGACCCCCTTCGAGGAAGTTACCAGGACGACGTCCTCCCTGGCGGCGTCGAGATCGTTCCCTCTTCTGGAGCTCTCACTGCTGCCGATGTCATAGTGTGTGGGCTTACCAACGCCCCTAGCCTGAAGAGCACTTTTGCGAGTGCTAAACCGCCTCCGCGATACAGGGGCTGGAGCCTTCGAGAGGCATTGACTAAGAGGCTGGTCATCCAGATCGTCGGACGACCCCGAAGCCCACACGGATTTTGGCGAGGGAGTCCTTTCCGGCTCCGATTGAGAGAGGGACTTTATGAAATCATTTTGAGAGTCGGACCCCTGAGACATAACTGACAGTAAAAATAGGAGACGAGATAAGAAAGGGGAAGAGAGGGCTTACTCGAAAATAGCGAAGGGAGGTCACCGGACTCACCACCGTTGTAAGCACCACGAGCGGAAAAAGGGATTTGTGAAGAGAGAGTGAAAGAAAAAAAAATTGGTGTCAAATGAATGTTCCGGCGTGCTTCCCGTCCTCCACTTTATTTATAGAAAAAGAATATAGAAAGACAGCAGTTACCGAGGGAGAGAAATGATGGGTAGCCGAACGTGGGTTGACACTTGGCAGAGACGGTTGGCAACAGTTATTACCCTCTTCATCAGCGCCCATCGATCGAGAAATGGTAAATCAAAACGTTAAGCTTCCATTTTGATTTGGCGCTATTGATGGGGGTCGATAAATGGGCCACGGATAGATGAGAGTCCAGCGAGTATTAGCAAGAAAGGCCCATTGTACGCAACAGCAGGGCAAGCCTAATGGACCGTCCTCAGCCCAAGTCCATCAGGTCTTTGAGCTATGCCCGTGCAAGACACGGCCTTGTATTTAAACATCTATAAATAGAAGGCAAGCCACAACCTCAAAGGGTAAGAGTGAGGTAAGGGAAAAAGACCTAACCTAAATATTTGACCAAGAAGACAGAGAACTAACTTAACCTTCGGAGGGGTTTCTTCGGAAGACCCCCCGGAGCTAGTAATCCGTGTTCCGTGTGCAGGCAAGAAGGCAAAGAGGAAGAACACCAAGGACGCTCCCTTCCATAAATACAAATTCACATTGTTGTCATCTTTTGACCCAAACAGCCATGTCAAAGAGAGGAGAGACTGATAGAGGCGGAGTTAGAACAAAACCCGGGTTTTCGTTATGGCTCCCCCGTCTAGTCTCTTCGCCCCTCACAATAACAAAAGCAATTAGAAACACGAGTTAGTGTATCGTATTATACCTTGAGACTGAGACGTGGAGAGTCTATTGGGTTGTGCCCTAGGATTCGGCCAACGACCTTCGGGTGACATTGATGCGCTTATGCGCGTTTTGAGTTTTGACTACTTGAGACTGTAATAATATGATGCATGAGGAGTATTTAAGAAGCAACACAATCGTCGAGAGAATACTTTGGTTCGATATATTGAATCTATTGATACGTGATAATCATTGGGAGTATATATATGGTGAGTGTGATAAAATTTTTAAGAAAAGTTAAGGCTCGCATAGTCCTGGCCGATGGGCCGGGTCAGAGTTTATAAAGGTTAACTAAAAGGGGCACTCTCACCGATCTGTTATAAACCGAACAAGGTCCATTTGACACGCTTATTGAGAATGCAGTATTTGCTAACTGATTAGTTAAGTTCGTTTGAAATAAAGTTGGGTTAGCTTAGACTTTTATCTATCCTGTTATACAATTTTTTGGAACTTTGATTAAGATTAACACGTCCATACACCTTATTCAGTAAGCGTCTAGAGTGGTCCTACACTGTTTATAGCTGAACGGAGGCTCGCCGGATTGAGGGGTTTCAATTACCCCTATGATCTATAACTTTTGGGGACACCTAAATTCCGATGGTAAGGCCATGACAATTTCGAAAATTTCGAAAATACCAACGTACCACTGATGTAAAAAAATTAATAGGAAGAGGTGTACATGGTAAACGCTAACGCGTCTATGGGAAATGGTGGTACACGAGAATATGGTGTAGTGAATCGTGATGGGTGCAGTGGCGAAGTCGGTAAAAAGACGGAGTAGGCGGAGATCTATCTATTTATATATAAGAGGTGGGGTGGGTCGAATCTTACAATTTAATTACTTATTTTTAACTAGACTTCATTATGCCAAAAATTAGATAAGATACCGGAACATATAACACCGGAATTGTAATAACCGGTGTTATAAAAACATAAGACACCGGTTATGTGTGAACCGGTGTTGAAAACAACATAAGACACCGGGTGTTTGAAAAACCGGTGTCTTATGTATTCCTGAAAAATCAAGAAATAAAAAAGAAAATCTTATTTACCACTTAAAAAAACACATAAATAACCCTACTCTTTGGATTCTCCGCCCCTATCCCCCCACGTTAATCTGAGATCTTATACTCTATATCTGCTCCTCTCTCAAAAGAAAGAATAACCTTCATTCTCCCTCCGTCCTTTTAATTTCTGATCTCTCCTCCTCATTCAAACTTATATCTCAAATTCTAACCATCTCTCATTTAGCAAGAACTTATCATCTCATCTCTTTCCTCCCTATTAATACCTCAGTCGTTCTTCAATTGTTGATTACTTTTCATACGGTATATTGTATATGGTTTTCCCTTCTCTTTTCTCAACTGTTCTTCAATTCGTTTTTATTGAAATTAGGGGAACAAATGATTTTCGTTTCTTTTAAATCTGTTAAGTTTTATGATGATTTTTTGGTTTAAAATTTTGATTTTTGTTGTTGTTAAAATCCAGATCTAGTAGAGGAATGGGCATATCGATAGTTTTTTCCCTCTCTCCCGTCATTTCCTCATTTCTTAATTTTGTTCTTAGTTATGAAACTGATTTTCTTTTGTGTATTGGTGAGATTGTTTGTCTAATTAGGTGAATCGACGGAGGAACTCGAAATCATGATTAGCAAAGCTAAGGATGGAAGAACGTGTCGGTGGAGTTACATTCGCAGGTTTGAATTATGAGTGTGTGATTTTGTATAATTCGTTTGATTTATTTAAGCATTTACTTTATTCTGATTAATTGGTACTTTAACATGCCCAAATTATATTTATTTTCGATATGTTGAGATGTGACAGGACTTAGGAGCAATTTCCAAGCATTCCAAGCAAGATGAGATGAAGAACAACAAGAACAATAAAAAGGAGTACACCAAGTTTGTGAACGAGATCAAGAACAACAAATGCAGTAGATATTCGCAGCAAATGCATAATGAATTATCTAGCAAAATTTCAATTGGGTTGTCGTATTAAGTGTCAAATTTGTATGAACTTTGTTCAATTATTAAATTTGATAATGATAATACTTTTTCTCCTAATACCGAGATTTTTTATTTTGGAAAATTGGTGTACATAAGACACCGGTTGGGGCCATAACATGTGTCCTATGTGCCTCTTTGACCAGATTAAATCACACTACAACACCGGTTTTGTGCCTAACCGGTGTCTTTATGTGCTACGTTTTACACCGGTTTGTTTTTAGAGTAACCGGTGTCTTATGTTAAGACACCGGCAGTCCAGACACCGGGTATAACCGGTGTCTGGTTGATTTAGACCCGGTGTCATATGGAATTTTTGGCGTAGTGCTTTTAGTAAACGTATATACTCCATTTGATTCTTTAGCTTTGCTCCATTTCATTTGGGCACGAAGTTTAGTAGCAGTGGGTAGCTTTGGTTTTTTTACACTAAAGGGCATTTGTCTCATATGCACATAAATATGCCCTACCTTCAGTGAAAGTAAAGGTGGTCATATGTCTATACAAATGCCACACATAAATAGTAATGGGGCAAATCTATTGCACCATCCAAAAAAGAAAAATGGGGCAAATCTAAAGAATCGGAGGGAGTAAAAGTTTACAATATTTCCGGAAGCTGGGTGTGGTCTTTGCTTTGTAATAGTAAGAGGAAGAAAGATAACCTAAGCATATTGCTAGTGTAAATATTGATTGTACCATGGCAATTTCAAAATTACTGAGAATAAGACTTTATTTTTATTTATAGTCTTTTTTATTTTTTTATTCTTTTATTTTTAAAAGATTAGTTTTATTCTCCATAACGGGAAAAATGAAGAACAATAATACAACCTTACCAAAAGGGGTAGCAAAGTACAACCCTTTAAAGCACCTAGCGCCTATGCTAATTACAATTAGCAACTAGGAATGCAACAACTTGTTTAGTAGAGAGAAATTGAACAATGGAAAGAAGAGAAAGGAGTGGAAAAGAAAAGAAGAGAAAGGAAGGGAACTACGATTTCCTTTGTTAGGTTCACTTATTAAAATTTTGGAGGAATTGGAAGGAAAGTGAGTGATTTTATGTTGTAAATTGGTTTACCGTCCGATTCCGCCCGTTTTGGGAGGGAAGGGAAATGACAGTATAATGAAGGATCATTTCCTTCCACTTATCATGTATTTTTATAAACCAAACGTAGGAAAGTTGTAAAATCTGTTTCACTTCTTTTCCTTTTCGTCCATTTCCTCTCTACCAAACATACTGTAAATCTATCAATAGCTCGGACACATACTAGAAATTTTATACAATTTGCAAATTTGCTCATTGCTTCTACTAGTGCCTCGGAAAATTTGAAAACTTTTTTCCCGCCACAACTCATAGATAGCACAAGGAAATGCACATACTTAAATAAAAAATATGACAATTTTCATTTTAGTTACATACTTAAATCAAGAATAGAACTGTAAGTGTGGAATACAATGTTATTGGTATTATTAAGTGTTCAAAATAAGACAATAGAAATAGTGCCGAACACGTTAATGTTTTAACAGATAACATTCAACAGCTGTTAAACACGATGTAGCTAAGATAAAACGCTAAGAGTTACAACTATTTTTGCCAAACAGACATATAACTTAAATGCGACGACGCATGGCAAATAGGTACAATTTCATCTCAAGAAACCACTAAAGGCTGGAAAATAAGTTGCAACGAAAGACATCTAAATATATATGATTCGTGACGATGCACTCTTGGTGCACAAAAATACAAGAGAGAGAAAATCAATCATAATTTTCTCCTCTCTTTTTTTCTAGTTGATCTCTTCATCTTGTTCGGTAAGATGGGTTTTCTGGGTTTCTAGCTCATCCCTATGGGTTTGTTAATTTATACGAATAAATGTTCTGGATATTTATTGATAAGAAGGGCTTTCTGTTTTTTTTTTTTTTGAAAACGGGTTTTCTATTTCTAATCAGCATGAAATTGAAATTTTTTTCTTCAATAATAGAATTTGGTAATTAGGTTTTTTTTTTTGGATTTTAAATTGGAATATTGGTTAGAATTTTGAGATTTGAAGAATGGGTATTTCTAAATTAGTTTTGGGAATCACATTGGGTGTTTCAAATTGGAGAAAAGGGTGCCAAGATTCAGATGGAAGAGAGGAGGAGGAGGTTTTATTGTTTGATTTTTGAATTTTGTTGTAATTGATTTGTTCTGTGTGATTGCATGTTGAAGTAAATGTAATTGATCATCAAGTTTGATAGGGAAACAGATGACAATGTTGGTTTGGATACTAATAAGGTGACATCAAAATTTGTCACAAAATGGCAGTCCTTTGTGTTGATTCGGCCATTACTGTTCGGGTTGGTGCTACTGGAGTGGTGCAGGTTGGGATTGGGAGATGAGGGATGAGTGATGAGAGATGAAAGAGGAGAGAGGAATAGGGGGTAACATTAGACCCTGAAAAGTGCTACCTCCCTAACGGCATAAGTCTCAGACCCTTAACGATAACAAATAGAACTTCAGACACCAAATGATAAAAAAAAAAAAACTAGAAACGTTGGACCCCAAATTGGGGCTTAGCTCGTCTTAAAAAACACAACGCATTTTTGAAATAGCTTGTATTTGTGAGTCAAGTTGAGTGTTAGCAGTCAAGATATAAATCTTTAAAATAATGTCACATTGTAATACCTTAAGAAACAATTAATTTTTTTTTATTGCAACATTTCTAATAATTCACCTCGAGTGATTAGAGTAGTATTACTTTAAGTAGTGTCAAATTCAAAATTTGTAGTTTCAATTAACTGTGAGTTTTTT
Source organism: Spergularia bocconei (assembly GCA_963457585.1). Classification (NCBI taxonomy): domain Eukaryota; kingdom Viridiplantae; phylum Streptophyta; class Magnoliopsida; order Caryophyllales; family Caryophyllaceae; genus Spergularia; species Spergularia bocconei. The sequence continues at coordinate 17,551,006 of OY734955.1, forward strand.
TTTGGTCTCAAAAAGTCGTGGTACGAACCTACTGCTTACCCAGTACCCACGCACATTTCTCGCTATAGTTTTCGGCCCAAAAAGACCACAGCGGTTTTCTTTTTTTCATAACTTGGACGATATGGTAACACTTTAGAATTTGGAGTTTAAATAGTGTCCGTTCTTTGTAACTTTTTTTTTCTTTAATCTTACCATTATTTTTAGGTTCATTACAAATGTGACCGCAAACCTAGCACAAGTTGAGACGTTAATTGCTAACCCACAACATTATCAGAGAGGAAAATGACAGAATTAATGAGACACGTGTGAGTCCGTGACCCATCATTTTGCTTTTGTGCCCCATCATAGTGTTGTGTCTCATCATTTTCCTTCTGTTCCTCTATAAAGATGCCGATAGAATGTTGAGGCTAGCATTACTCGATTGAGAGTGAAACGGTTAGGGAAGTTGGGGAGGATAATGTAAGACTTAGAATCATTGCAGCGTTAAAAAGGAATTCGTTAAATAGTTGTCAAAGTCGACATTATTTAATCATCAAAGGCAAATGAATCATGGGTTGGTAACCACTAAGTTGATTTCACTTTTCAGTGATGGGTGTGTACGAATGATAATACTTTTACCGCTCACAAAGTATTGTAGGAAACCGTTTTCCAATAATTTATCACTGAATTTATCCAATGCTCCGTAACAATCTAATTCGATGAATTCTCTTATGTCAAACCCAAGCAAAACATTTAAAAAGCATAATGTAGAATTGATAAACCAATCCCATCATAAAACATATAGAATCGAGTCCAGCTTTCCTTATTACATATTTAACATCAGAGGTCTTGGGGAAGGTTGGTCTCATTGTGCATAGAGTATTCCTTTATATATAATGTTGGATGAGATTCCGCTTCATTTCGTCGTCTCGCCAAAACTCTTGATTGTGATTGCTCGCGATAAGCTGAGTAACATCGTGTAAATAATTAGTCTATACAGTAGCAACAACGACAATAGAGCCTTAAAAAAGAGTATTGAAATGTGTATTATTGTTGCATATGAAAACGGTTTATATATGCGATGAGGTAGAATAAGAAGGAAATTAGATAATAAAAGGTTAACACCTAAATTACCTTGAAGTGTTGCATTTCCATTGGGCATTAATCGTATCATCTTTGTGTTTGTGTTTGTGACTGTGACTGTGCTCGTTTTCAATTTCTTTTTCTTTTTCCTTAAATCTAAAATACCCTTAACAGAGGCAAAAAGGGAAGCCCTAGTGTGCACTACAGGCGAGTCAAGTACATCACTGATCCATTGCGCATCTTCATCAAAGAAAAGCATTTGCCCATTTGCACTGAGTTTTGCTATTTGGGCATCACTTAGCTGAGTTCCTGTGAGATTAACACAATAATGCTATCACAAAATCCAAGCGCGAAATAGCATTATAACAAGAAAAAAAAACCTATCAGGTAGCGGGTAGCCTCGGGTGCACCGGCTACTCCAATTTCCTGTGAGTGTTTAAAGATTATTCTCTAAAAAATTCCAAAAAAAAAAAAAAGATAAGAACTCGTATTAAAATGGCTACTAATAGGGAAATGTATCAATCATGATCACTCCAATTATAATACTACTATGTCAAGATCTCCTTGTGTTATGCACATAATTGATTGCAATTGAAATGCCATATATTTACCTTTTCAACTTACCTTGTATTGTTAGTAATGTTTGATTCTTACCTAGGTTTGTATTGTAATTATAAGAGTTTGATTAGATCTTGATTCTCATGTAATACATATATGTATATAAACAAATTCATATCAATACAATTAGACAAGCTTTCATGATAATTTCTCTCGTCCCTCTTCTCTCTAATTCTCTACGCCTCCACAAACTTATGGGGTTAGATTCACCGTACCACTGCCCCAAAACCCTAATTTCCCTCCCCCCAATGCAGTTTCCTGCGTTTCTATCATGACAACCATACACATGTGATCTCTTCTCGAAGTTTCTCCCTTCCTACTCCAAATTCTATCTATTTAGCGATAGAGAAGAGTAGGTGAAACGGTGAGAATGGGGAATTTCGAAAGGAGAGACTAATGTATAGAGGAATTATAACAAAATTCGAGATCTAGTTTTGACTCCCTCGTCGAGTCTTTGTGCCCCCGGCCATGACAATAACAATAATAAAAACGGGTTATCGCATCATATTCATACCTTGACACGGAGACATGGAGAATTTGTTGCGTTGTGCCTTAGGATTAGGCCAGCGACCTTTGGATGACATTGATGCGTCTACGCGGGTTTCGAGTTTTGACTATTTGAGATTGTATATGATGTCTGAGGAGTGTATGTGACACAATGGGCGAGGATCCCCTAAAGTTTATTTTTCCATAGAATTGGTGGAGTTTAATATAAAAAAAGTAAATAAGAATAATATAATTGATTTTTTTGAAAGTAGGGAGAAAATCTACAAAAGAAGTATTTTTTACCCACCAAAGTCATGAGGGTGGGATCTAAAAAACACAAAAGTTGTATTTGGTATTTATAAAACATCCAAGTTGAAAAACTTGTTTTTAAAACACACTTTAAATTATTTGGATATTTATTACATACCAAAACAAATAAAAAATTTAAAAGAATTAAATGAAATCATGAATAATAGGCTCGTTTAATAATAGGTGAATATATGGAGTAAATCCAATTCGTTGATCCGATCCAAAAAAAAAAAACAGATCACATAATTCAGCAAATATAAAAAGAAATTACAAACATGATCGAACGGTACCGTAAGTTCCAAAAAATAGCATAAAAACTTGTTTAGAAGTGCCAAAGTCCTTGCCGCTCGCCCTCCATCAGGTATAGGACGGCTCTCATTGAAACTCCCCATAATCTTAGGTTCTAATTGTAAAGTTTGTTGGATATAATTTAAGCTGGCGTCATGCCTTCGTAGAGAAAATCAATGATGGAGAATTGGAGGATAAGAAGATGAACAAGAAACCACTTAACCTTAGAGGAGGGAAGAACGTCTATCAGTTGATGAGTACTCCCTCCGTCCCATCTCAAACGCCCCATATTCCATTTGGAGCGTCCCACCTTAAACACATCATATTTCAATTTGCGACGTGCTACCTCAAACACCCCATCTATTTTGGGATATATTTCTCTTTCCTACTTTTATTAAATTATCAAATCATCTCTCACATTATCTCTCATACCTTTATTAATTCTCTCATTCTCTCTCCTCCTTTTTCCTAATATTACATCACTCAACTTACTATATCAATTTTTCTTGTTGCACTACAAAACCCCACGGGGCGTTTGAACTGGGACGGAGGGAGTAGTTTTTTTTAATTTTTTTAAACGCAGAAAAATAATTTAAGAGGTAAAATAAAAATCAACATAATTTTATCTGTTTTAGTGTTTAATAAATACCCAAACAGTTTGAAGTGTGTTATAGAAACAAGTTTTTCAATTTTGATGTTTCAAAAATCTCAAATACAACTTTGATGGTTTTTAGATCTCACCCTCCTCTCTTTTGTGGCTAAAAAAAAAATACTTCTTTGGAAAATCTACATGGTAGAGATATTTCCCATTTTAGGTAAATCTATATGGTAAATGTTTTTTTTTCAACTTTAAGGGATCTCAATTCATGAAGTAAATCAATCGCCGATAGAATATTTTAGCTAGTGTTGGTAATCATTGAGAGTATAATATGGTGATGTTGTTAAATTTCAAGGAAAGTTACGAATCACCACGAAAAGACCTGGCGTCCTGGCCAATGGGCCGGGTCGGGGCCCCTCAAGGTCAACTATAAGTGGCGTTCTCACCGTTTAGATATAAATCGTGTATGGCAGCTTGAGATGCTTATTGGGAATGGTGTATCTACTAGTTAATTAATCAAAGTTTAAAAAATTTGTATGTGACTAGCCACATAACTTATTGGAACGTTGATTAACCGGTTAGGAGGTACACCCTCTTCAATAAGCATGTTGACTGCTCTATAACTTTTGGCGGCACCTAAATTTTGATGGTATGTACAATGATGGTACACGAAGATATGGTGTAGTGATTCGTGACTGTCCGGGTGCAATGACGAAGTCAGGAATAAATGTCGGGCTAGGCCGAAATCTATTTATATGAGTTGGCCGGCCGAATATTATGATTTTCCTATTTTTAATTAGATTTATAATGAATGTATACAAAAATTTACGGTATTGCTGGAAGCTAGGGAGGGCGGCAGCCTAGGTAAGCCCTCTGGCTCCACCACTATCAGGATGTGGTCTTTGCCTCTTTGGTTGTACGGGAAAGAGGAAGAAAGTGAATCCAAACATATTGCTAGTGTAAATATCAATTGTAACATGACAATTTCAAAACTATCGAGAATAAGACTATTTTTTTTTTCTGACACATTCTTACGTCGAGAATAAGACTGTAAATGTGGAATACAATGTTATTTGTATTATTAAGTGTTCAAAATCAACCTTTAAACATTTAAAATTGATAGTAGTGCCGAACATGTTAATCTTTAACCAATAACGTTCAACATTTGCTAAACACGCTACAACAAAGATAAAACGCTAACAAATACAACTTCTTTTGCTGAACAAACGTAAAATGAAACACGACTACTGACACGCATGGCAAATAGGTACAATTTCATCTCAAGAAACCACTAAGATCATCTCCATTGGGGGTCTCAAAACGGGTCTCAAAGAGAAGAGAGGGTTTTTTTTTCTCCTAATGTAGACCAATTTGACGGGTCTCGTCTTTAGAGACGGTCTGTTTTTAGAGACCGTCTCATTGCCAACGAAACCCTATTTTTGCCAGAAATAACTGTATAATGATTTAATATTATTTGAGTATTATTATAGAGACTCATCAACAAGTCTTACAAATGAAGTGTAGGGATTCAAGATGAGTCTCAAAACTCAAGAATACACATTTTTGGACATAATTTGTATTTGAGGTATCAAGTTGAGTCTCACCAATAAAGATGGTCTAAAAGCTGAAAAATAAGTTGCAACGAAAGACATCCAATGGTATCCGACTACATCTAAGGCCCTGTTTGATAGGAGTTAATAAAAGTAGTATTCAGATCAATCCAGAGTCATTCAAATCAGATCACATCATATCAGGGTCATTCAGATCGAATCTGATCATATCAGAAATGTTCAAATAACTATTAGAGTATGTTTGGAAACAAGGATTATTAGAGTGTGTTTGGAAACAAGGATTTGATTCCCAAATCTAATTTGACACAAATCCCATGTTTGGGAACTCAAGAATTTGAGAATTTGGATTTGTGTCAAATCCTTTATAATTTGTTTCAAACCCAGTTAGGCCAAATCCACAAGAGGTGTCATTTTGAAACCCCACCCTCCCTAAACAATTTATTTTATTTGAATTCCACATTTTCAAATGATTTTCACATTTTCAAATGATGGAATTGAAATGATTACAAATTTTTAATTTCTTGTTTTCAAACGCTATCTTAATGTATTTGGTCTATAATTGATACTAATTCGTTGAAATTCAATCAAATTTTCAACAAATTCAGATTAGATCACTTCAGATTCATTAAAATCAGAACTAATCTAATCTGATCAGATCAAAATCAGTCAGACCAATTCAAAAAGATACAGTCCTATCAAACGGGACGTAAATCTGATCGTGACGATAAATGCAAGTGAAGGTGCCTGATGTAGGGGTGTTAATGAGTCGAGTCGATCACAAGCTAGACCCTGCTCGAGTTTAGCTCGTGAAAGAAACCCCTAAGCTCGACTCGACTCTCGAGTTCTAGATATTGGAGCTCGACTCGAGCTCGATACTAGCTCGCAAGCTATACTTGAGCCGACGAGCATAGCCAAGCTTACTTAAAAAAACTACACAAGTTCAGGCGAAGAGCCCAAGCTAGAGCCTTTGTCTGTAGAATTTCAGATGTAGGCCTAACTTAGGGATAAATATGATGTTAAAGTGGAATGAAACACATTTGATAAGAAGATTACTCCAACTTTTGTAAGTGTTCGATGTGGGACAAAATGGGAGAAAGGAAGACATGACAGTGATGGCACACCCCAAACTCAAGAGCTTTCCGGAGCCTAGTTGTTCAAGAGTGTAAGCTTCTCATGATGCACAGCAAGACTATACGATACCGAGATGGCACACAACATATCTACCAAGAGCAAGATGGAGACCGTGATGTTGTCGCGACTACCATGCTTCCTATTCTCCGTAGCCATGAAGATGAATGAGCCCAGATTTTGTATCACTCTTAAGTTTAGTTTCTTTATTAGAAGAATCAATGGTGGTTGTTTACAAAATATCCAATGGTTCACCAAAACTCCGTATGGAGTAACACTAAATTTAATATATTTGTTTATCAGGTAAAATGAAGCAAATATTTTGATTTTCGAGGTTGCTCGAGTCGAGTCGGGCTTTGTTCGACTCTGGTTCGTTAAGGTCTCGAGTCGAGTTCAATCACGAGTCAAGCTCATATGAGTCGAGCTTTGACCGAGTCGATCTCGAGTTATTCATGAGTAGTACCTAGAGCTGGCAATCGGGCGGTCGATTTCGGGTCGGATCGTGGCGGGTCGGGTCATATCGGGTTTGGGTCGAGACAGGTCAAGATGAACTTTCGGGTCGGGTTGGTTTTGACTCGGGTCGCTTTTGGGTTGGGTCATGTCGGATAAATTTTGAGCCGGGTCGGATCGATTTTGGGTCGGTTCATAATCGGGTTTAGTTACTGATGGTTATTAATCCGTGTAATTTCAAGTTTTGGTTGATATTTTTTTGTTTCTCGGCAATATTAGGTGAAATTACTTAGGGGTTGTTTGGATACCCCTATTTTCCATAGGACTTTCATATTCCTAGGAATTTGATTTTGTGTAGTTGTTTGGATGACTCTTTTTCACTAAAGTGGGGGAATTGTGAGTTACTTGGGAATTTCTAATTCCCATGAACCATAGGAATTCAATTACCCACCCCCCCTTGGTAATTCACAATTCCTATGGTGAATATAGAGAAAATTACTAGTTCACTCTTAATTAATTCTATTGCATTGAATAATTAGTCATTTAAATGACTAACATGGGAATTGTAATATGGTAAACAAACAACATGTAGCGAAATGAACTCCAAGGAATTCTAAATTCCCATATGGTAACCAAACGCTCTAAGCCAAATTCGCGGGAATTTGCCACGGGAATTAAATTCCAATGAATTAGAAATTCCCATAGGAATTTAATTCCTACGTTATCCAAACGACACCTTAGTTAGTAAGTTAAAACCATCACCATCCATACTAAATTGTTTAAATTTGGATCATTATTAAGCTTAATTATAATCGGGTCATCAAACGGGCCGGGTCATCGTCGGATAATGGGTCATTACGGGTCGGGTCGGGTCATTGTTGGGTCGGAGATCATCGGGTTGTATCGGGTCATGGGACATTATCGGGTCGAGTCGGGTTCGGGTGATCACAATTTCGGGTCCAATCGGGTCGGGTTTTCGGGTGCATCGGGTCGGCCCGGGTCGGTCACCGATGCACTGCTCTCGAGTCTCGAGTCTTGACAGTTGAAATCTTGACTTGGGTCATCAGTCATCAGAGTCATCAGCAATCAAGCAACCCTCCTTCCATTTGAAAAAACGAAGCAAAATCGGCATGGAAGAAAATCCCCAAATAATTAGGGTTTTATGCCCAAAATTAATCCTCTCAAATCCCATCTCTCTCCAATGGTTGATCAGCTCCCCATTTCTCCCCCAATTCACCATCATCTCCACCGTCCGATGCCTCCATTTCCAGCCGTCCGATCCCCTCACCCCTCTCTATTCCAAAGAATCTGACGACCTCCGCTCCCTCATCATCCGCGGCTTCCACGTCATCGGCGCTCTGATTCCCGCCCAAAACGACGCCGTTCTGCAACAACGTGCTCAACACGCCATCAATGTGACGCGTCAGCTGAGGGAGGTTTTGTACAGTGAGGAGGAGAATTCGAGGGAATTTGATCTTGTTGCCGGAGTTTTGAGCGGGAATGTGGTTCGGTTTTTCGCCTCGAAAGCGGGGGATTTGAGAAATGTGGAAGGTGTTGAGGAGGTTGTGTACGAGGAGAAGGCTAAAGCGGAGAGGTTTGTTTGGGAGAGAGGTTGTTTGATCAAATGTGGCGTCGAGGTTAAGTTACCTGTTTATGTTAATCCTACTAAAGAAGAAGGTATTACTTCTTAATTTCCGCATTTCGTAGGCGAAATTGAATTGTTGATCAAATGTTGAATTGATGTTTAATTTGCTTTTTTAATGTTAATGTTAGTGAAGGAGGTGTAGAAATATTAATTTCGGCGAAATTTAGATGAAAATGAATTGTTGATCAAGTGAGTTGATGATTTGTTAATCCTAGAGATTAAGAGTTAATTGCGAAATGTCGGTATGTTGTTTGATCAAAAGTGGAATTGATATGAAGCTGTCCTTTTAGGTTAATGAGAACAAATGGAGAAGGTACAAAGTTCGCAATTTTAATGATATGTTGGCGAAATTATGTGATTTCAATGAGACATAACTTGCACTCGTTAAAATACTCCGTAACAATTGAGGTTAAGCAGGGTGAATATTGTTGATCGAATGTGCTGTTTGGTTAAGATGGCCGATGTAATTGCTGTTGTTTTCAATATATTAGACAGAATTTGGGGTATTTTCCTTTGAAGTTCCTGTGCATTTGTTGTTGAAAGTAGCTCATTCAATAAAGCTGCAATAAACATGTAACCACATCGACATTGGGGATGTTTGCACCCCTATTTTTGGCATAACACGTAAACCAGGAAGTCCTGTTGTTAAGAGCAAGTATCTATTACGGCTGCTTAGGGATTCACTAACATGCTTTTAAGTTTAATAGATTACGAGTATATTGTAATTTCTCAAGCTACTGATAGGTTTGAAATAAGAGAGATCGTGATAGTGAAATGCCCCCTTTTGACTGTCGAAACTTAGTTAAGCTCGTCAACTGTATATTGGTTGTTGTTATGTATGTGGCTGACTGACAGTCGATCATTTTTTAGAGCCCATTAAAAGTTTGGGTAAGATTTAAGTCTCACTTTTAGCAGAAAACTGTGTATCACAGATGCCATTCAGAGATACTTGCGTGCACATGAGGGACTTGCCAATTTGTTGAAAGATCCCCAGGCTACATGCATTATGACATCGCTGAAAAGCTCCTCGGAAGATACACCTCGCTCTGCTGTCATTCGGGGTTCACAGTTGGACTTTGAAGCAGATATTTCAAAAATTAGAATGTTGCCTGACACTACGATAGAGTCTGCTGGGAAGCCGTTGTGCTGTTCATACTTTTGTTCTGAAAGTAAACGCCTTTTGCCAGCCATTGATGCTGAGGTAATAAATAGTTACTATATGAGTTTGTTGAAGCTGGTCGTGGATAATCCCCCTCCTGAAAGTTATTGTGCTTAGAATGCAGATTCGATACAGGTGACTCTATTTTTAAATAAATCTGGGAAGTCTCAGCAATCTACTGCACCAGTCGCAGAGTACTGCCCAGGTAGAAACATTACTCGGTTAACCTCAATTTGATAATTTGATCAATGGTGTATTTGAACATGTCATTGCTTGGCTATAATACCAGTTATAAACTTATAATGGTTGGCAATTATTTTTTCTTACAAGAATTTTGCTCCTTCAGCTTTAGAGGCAGCCACGCTCAGGGTTGTGCGTTATAATCTGGAAGTTATCTGCTACGCTGTGAAAGACCTTCCTTTGACGTTTGCAGTTTCAAGATTAATTATTCCTGCCCTGATTGACCAATTGACAGCAATAAAGAGCATCGTCTCTCCGTGTTTCTTAAGTCAACATCCACAGGTATGAAGCTACTTATAGATGATTCAACAATTTTAAGCTATTAAAATCTTTGTTATTTCATAATAGAACCCACTTGTTTCACTTTTCGTATTTTGCCATAGTTGTCATAGCTTTGACTTGCTTCCCTGCATTTTGTATCTACTTATTATTGTCATGATTTTTGTCCTGATGTTCAAGTTTGTCTGGCTGTTCTCCTTGTTAGTCTTCAACTCTTCACCATTGGGCTTTCTTCATTTCAGTTATTGGTAGAATGAAAGGATAAGTTCGTCTTTAATAAAGTTTTTTCCCTCAGTCTTTACCTGTAAAAGTTTTTCTGGCAACAAATTTGTTAAGCCTTATGGCTCAACTCGTTTTCGTTTTGGTGGGCAGTAGGATGTTATTTACTAGTGTACTTTTTCCTTTTTGATTACCTTGATATTTCATAGTAGGAAATATTGCCTTTTCAATATCCATGGACCGATGGAAATGTACTCACATTGTAAGTAAAGTAACATAGTGAACTAGGATGTTCTTGGTAAGGAATATGCCTTTCAAGTCTTAATGCAATAGGAGTTACTTCAGTTAGAATTTGGTGAAACTTTCTTCCACTTGTTTTTATGCTCCAAAAGCTTTTATTGTACACGTTTCATATAAAAAATTATGCTATCATTGTTTCAATGTTCTTGAATTAAACTTGTCACTACTATTATCTTTTGCCCTCAATGTTTTTCTGTGAATATTTGCAAGTGCAGCTACAGCCGTATCACTTCTGCCCTCCAGGACTTATGCACCCAGTAACAGCTTTTTATGAAATGAGTTATGGTGAGACAGAACTGAAGCAAGGTATGTGGAGAACGTTTATGAAGTGAATACATGAACTTCGTAGTTGACCTAGCTGAGATTTCTACTCAAAGTGGTTGCAAGGCAATATTGCATTAGAGCTAGCTCAATACACATCATGCCACATTCTGCAATTCAGTAGGCTAGAATTAAAGACTGCCCAGAGTTGAGTTTTTACTGGAAATGCCTAAGTTTGATTTGGACCCGTATATTGTCGATTCCCAATCTGTCCTCTAGCTTTCATGGCAATCCAGGCAACCTAAGTGGATGGGTTAGGGTATGAGGGCTGGTCTAAATTGTGCTCTTAGCATCACCGAACTTTTGAATAAGGCCATCCAAAATGTTAACATCTGGCGTATTCTTGTGTCTACATTTTTTTTGACGTAGTCTCTACGAATGGTTTTTTTTAAGTGTCCATCTTTGACACTTCTGAAGTGTTATAAATGATACCCCTCTCTGATTATTTGCAGTTGAAGTTAGGAGGTCGCTTCATCTTCGACTGGGTCTTCCTTGTGATCGCCCTCTTTTACGTATTGCCAATGCTCTTTGTATTTCGAAGTCCAGCGACAATGAAATGGTTTCGGCAAGGAAGGGTAATTGTTTTACTTGAAATCTCAATGATACTGTTTAGGGGGCCATACTACCACATTGAATAAAATGCATGCTTTTCGTAGTAATTATTTGTCTTTGATTGTCTTGTCCTTTCTTTCTCCTAATCTTTTGGCCTCCCTGGATTGCGCCTGTAGGCTATCCATTGCTGAAGGATGTACATGTTACGATTCCCACCAGTGGAGGTTAGTAATTATTTATAGCAGTATGCTTTTTTGCTTTGATTTCTCCAATACTTATTTGCTTGAACCTAACATCAATTCTCGCATGCAGTTACTGGAGGCCTCGCATCTTTGGTTCAAGGTTCGTATGAGTACCACCATTATCTTCAGGGTGGTTTCGATGACTCCGTAAGTTGATAACTGGAGCTCTTTTGTCTTTGGTTTATTGTTCATGACCAACAGCACAATGATTTTTTATAGTTGTACTTCTATCGTACTAGTAGCATTCATAGCTAAGTAAATGACATTTTCAAATGTGATGGTATAAGGAAGTTGGTATGACAAACGTCTATTCTGGTTGTGAGCTAGTGATTAAGGTCGCACTCAGTGGCAGTATATGTGTATCTTGCACTTAATTATGTGCTGACTTCTAACATTCTCTATTTAGGCATAGAAAAGTACTGATGATCCATGAGTCATATGATTGACCTTATAACTACATCTCTTCATCTTTTGGGTCAAGCCAAATTTTGTTCCAGAAGCATCGTGCATAACTGCATATTAGGTCAGTAGGTCACCTCTTGTGGTACAATTGTAGAATTCTGGCATTTTGTATGTTAGTATGTGGCTCATAATCTCTTATACATTTTATAAAATAAAGCCTCAAGTACGTTAGGTTTGAATTCCTTTGGTGAAGTACTCATTTTTCGACGCTTTTCTGCAAGGAGCCAATGGCTAATTATGTTTCTTGACAAAGTACCTTGAAACATGTGGCAGGGGTGGGGATGTGCTTATCGCTCATTACAGACCATTATCTCCTGGTTCAGACTCCAATATTATACTGCAGTCGACGTTCCTACTCATAGGTAAGTTTTGTAATGCCATATAGACTTTTGTCTACCAGTCAACTAGGAACTATATCTCAGCAACTGGTGTGGTGAATCTAATGGAGCTTGTGTTTTTGCTATGTCAGGGAGATACAGAAAGCATTAGTGGAGATTGGTGATAAAGATCCTTCTTTTGTTGGGTCACGTGAGTGGATTGGCGCAATTGAGTTGAGCTATGTTCTTGACAAACTCTTGGGTGTAAGTATACAAATCACATTTCAGTTACGCGTTTGGTTGGACTATATAGGTTCTGAATAGTGCTTGTCTTTTTTTTCCAGACATCTGTGATTTTCCGTTCATCATATGATTTGAATATCATTTTGTCCAACAGGTCACCTGCAAGGTAATGACCCTGAGGTCTGGAGTTGAGTTTCCTGAGAAATGTCGAGAGTTGGCCTTGCATTTTGAGAACCAGGGAACACCTATCATGATTGGTAAGTTTTTGGCCTCCTTTATTGTTAATTTTGTTTTCCTGAATGGTCTTTTGCATTTGATCGATTGAACGAGGTGAAATGGGACTTGCAAGTTGTGATCATCCGTGCTGTAATATAAAATTCCTGAAATAATGTACCATATGGTAATTCTGGAATTTCTAGTATGTAAGAAACTTTGGCATTAGTGTTCACTTTTCGCAAAACTATGCGTTAAGCTGCTGTTAGCAAATGCTGCCACTCATTAACATTAATTAGGAGACTTAGGAGTTATGACGGTGTTACTGTGCATGTCAACACACTCAAGGCCTACTGCAACTTCACCCACACCTAATGGCCAAACTGAAACTGCTGACCTGATTGGACTATAATGATCCACACCTAATGTTGACCTGATTAGACCTAATTGTGTCCTGTGTGTTTATCTCATTACAAAGCTCCCATGATTAGATTTTTCATGTTACTGAGCAACAACATACAGAGTAGTAACATTTGATTGACCCTTATATTGTCTCTTAAAATGGTAGCAGCCTTGATAACTTCTACAATTATACTAGTAGAAGAAGTACTGCTAATCGATCTTGGCCTTTCTAATGTTTTGAAAGGGGAGTTATGTTACAGAACTTTCGTAATTCTGTAGTGGCGACGTGTGTTATTCTTAAATTCACCAAAAACTGGCTTCATATTTCGAACAATTCCTCTGATTTGATATTGTTTGTTGTCTGTCTGCCAACAAATGCAGGTGGTGGTGTCCTCGCATATACCCTCTTAGGAGTTGATTACAATGACGCTAGCGGAGACTGTGCATTCTTAATTCTGGATCCACATTACACTGGTGGCGAAGATCTTAAAAAGATCGTAAATGGTGGTTGGTGTGGGTGGAAAAAGGTTGTTGACAGCAAAGGGAAGAGTTTCTTCCTGGCTGACAAGTTTTATAATCTGTTGCTGCCACAAAGACCGAACATGGTTTAGCTTCCTGTGAGGTGGTCAATGAACAGGATGCTATTCTAAAGAGATAAGAGGAACGAAATCGAGGATACAACACCGTTTGTAGACAACTTTCTTTCGGTATGGTTTGAGTTCCTAACAATCGGTCTAGAGTATCTCTCGAAAAACACTGTTTGCGCAAATTTTTGAGTCTTAATGTGATAGTTTTAGATGAGGATTTTCTGTAGTATAGTACTCCGTATTTGTAGAGTTTTACAATAATTTCCTGCTTAATATTTCTTCAAGTTTGAAATTTGAGGTTTACTCCCTACCTGGTAAGTTATATCGTAGACCTGAGAGTGGCTGAGACTATGGCTGTGTTTATTCCCTCACCTTAATGCCGTTAGTTTGGCAGTAAAACTCGGTGCACCGCGTGAATTTTTGAATAAAAAATAAACAGACTGCCAAATTCCCGAAAGAGATCACGTGTCAAATCTAACGGCCCATGTAACTATGTAGGCCCAGAGTCCTATATATATATATATACACACTCCGTCACTCCCTATCCAATTTTTTTTTTTTTTTTTTTTTAGATAAGCAATGGGCAAAGTAAAAAAAATAACGAGGAAATCAGCAAAAATAACGAAGAAGGTTTTGGAGGAAGAAGAATCACGGATTGTTTGTGTCAAGGAAGAATATGAAAGACTTGGTATCATATTTGGTTTCGGTGTACCTAAAGATGATGTGTCGTTTGAGGATGATCGAATTGATTGTGCTCGACGAAATTACGAGGGCATGAAAAGATTACGGTAATCCCTCTTTTTACTAGTTCCTTTTCTTTCTTAGGAACTTTTCAAATTGTTCTTTCGATCTTTCTTGATTATTTACATAGGATCAATTACAACCTAAATTAGCTAATTACATAAGGCAACAAATAAATAGGAATGTAAATAGGGAAATGTGATCACTGATTGATCCGTGATATATGATCATGGCTTGATCTTTGGATTGCGGGAGGAATCAGTGGGATTCCTTTCCTTGATGGGATTTCTTTCCTCAATACGCCCCCGCAAGATGGACGACCGTTGACGGAGACCAATCTTTGATAGTAGCTGTTGTAAGCGGGCTTTAGGTAACGGTTTGGTTAAGGCGTCAGCTAACTGATCATCCCCGGATATATGTGTGACACGTTATGTACCATCAGTGACTCGTTCTCGTACAAAGTGAAAATCAAGGGCGAGGTGCTTCATGCGGGAGTGGAAAACTGGGTTGGCAGCGTAGTGTGTGGCGCCCAGATTATCACAATAAATGACAGGGGTTTGAGTGGATGTGAAACCAAGTTCCTGGAGCAGGGAATTGAGCCATAGAATCTCGGCAGTGGTTGAGGTGACAGCTTGGAATTCAGCTTCTGTGGAGGACCGGGCGAGTGTGCGTTGCTTTTTCGAACTCCAGGCAATGGGGTTGCGACCAAGATAAACTATGTAACCCGTGGTGGACCGGAATTGGTCTTTGTCTCCAGCCCAATCAGCATCGGTAAAGGCATGAAGTTGGAGAGGAGAGTTGCGATGAAGATGCAAGTCGCGGTGGAGTGTACCACATAGGTACCGAAGAAGACGTTTGAGGGCTTGCCAGTGATCCTCTGTAGGACAATGCATAAATTGGGAGAGTTTGTTGACAGAATATGCAATGTCAAGACGTGTTAAGGACATGTATTGTAGAGAGCCAACTAGAGCACGATACTCGGTAGGAGAGTCAAGGGGGCGACCACCAGTGAGAGTAAGGGGGGAACAGTCTATTGGCGTAGTGACATGATTGGCACCAAGCATTTTGGAGCGAGTGAGAATATCGGTGATGTATTTTGTTTGATTGAGAAAGAGACCAGTGGAGGTGGGGATGACCTCGACACCTAAAAAATAGGAGAGGGGGTCGAGATCTTTGAGGGAAAAGCGAGCAGAGAGTTGGGAAATGAAGAGGTCGAGATGAGTGTCGAAGGTACCAATGACAATAATGTCATCTACTTAGACGAGTAGATAAAGAGTGATGTCGGAGCACTTGTATGTGAAGAGGGAAGAGTCTAATACGGTGGGAATGAAACCGTAGGAGATGAGGAAGGTACGAAGCTCATTGTACCACGCGCGCGGAGCTTGTTTGAGGCCATATATGGCCTTATTGAGCTTGCACACGTGATTAGGTAGTTTTGTATCAATAAAACCCGGGGGTTGAGACATGTAAACAACCTCGGTGAGGGTGCCTTGAAGGAAGGCGTTGTTGATATCGAGTTGGCGAAGTGACCAACCGTGGGAAATAGCAAGAGACAGAATTAGCCGGAGGGTGGTGGGTTTGACCACCGAGCTGAAAGTGTCCGAGTAATCGATACCAGGACGCTGATGAAATCCTTTGGCAACGAGTCGAGCTTTGAAGCGTTCGACTGTGCCATCAGGTTTATAGTTAATTCGGAAGACCCATTTGCATCCCACGATATTGTGAGAAGCGTTGGACGGGACAAGGGACCAAGTGGAGTTGTTGGTGAGAGCAGAGAATTCTTCACTCATGGCTTGTCGCCATTGAGGGTGTTTGAGAGCCTGTGCAACCGTGGTGGGTTCAATAGGAGGGGCAGCAAGGGCGAAATTGGCTTTGGGTTAATATTTGGGATTTGGTTTACGGATGTTATTAAGAAGACATGTGGTCATGGTGCGTATGGGAGGAGGTGGTGTTGATGGGGGAGAAGTTGGGCGACGGGTGGTTGAGGGAGAATAGGCGGGGTTGACGGGAGGGGAAGGAGGTGCGATTTTCGACGGATCCGAGGGAGACCCAGATGAGTCGGGCAGCGAAACAGAGGAGGACGAAATAGGGGAGGTCGTTTGCGAGGAGGAGGCAGAGGATGGCGCGGCAGGGAAAGGAGCCGCGACAGGCGGCGAGGGCCGAGGGGATTCGTGGTGGGTGAAAGGTGAGAAGGGAGGGGATGGTGAGCGGTGGTCGTCGTCGTGGCCAGAGGAGAGGGTGGGACCATGGGGATGCTGAAAGCACACCACGTGTCAAGGTCATAGGCAGAGGCAGGGGTATTGTTTGATTGAATTTCAGTAAAGGGGAAAGACGTTTCAACCAATTTAACGTGGCGAGACGTATAAATTCTGTGAGTAGAGGGATCGAGAGCATGGTATGCAATTTGAGTAGCGGAGTAGCCAACAAAGACACAAGGAGTGGAGCGAGGATCAAGTTTATGGGATGTGTAAGGTCGTAACCAAGGGTAGCAAAGACAACTGAAACTCGGAGTTTCGTGTAGTTTGGAGCTGTACCAAAAAGTTTAAGATAAGGAGAAAAATTGGCGAGAGTCAGAGTAGGGAGGCGATTAATAAGATAGACCGCGGTGGTGAAAGCAAGCGGCCAGAATTCAAGAGGCATAGTAGCGTGGGAGAGGAGGGTGAGCCCGGTTTCCACAATGTGACGATGACGCCGACCGGCGTAGCCATTGTGTTCAGGAGTGTGTGGAGGAGAGGTGAGGTGAGAAATACCGTTGGTAGCAAGGTAAGGGGTAAGTTTAAGATATTCACCACCATTGTCGGAATAAAGTTGTATGATGGGACGATTAAAAAAAATTTCAACAAGAGCGCGGAAGCGTTGGAAGATGGAGAAGGTGTCCGACTTGCATTGGAGAGGATAAAACCACGTATATTTAGTGTAATGATCAACGAAAATGATATAATATTTTTTAGAGTCGTAAGAAAGAACGAGAGAGGTCCAAAATCCGAAAAAATTAATTCAAGTGGGGCATTAGACATAAGAGTAGAGAAAGAAAACGGAAGTTTGTGACTTTTATTAATATTGCAAGCATTACAAGGTAAATTAGAAATACGCGGAATTTGTAAATCAAATTTCGAATTCAAAGTTCTAAGTATAGAGATAGAAAGATGGGCAAGGCAATGGTGCCAATTATGCACCGTAGTTTTGACAAGCGTGTTAACTACGGAAGGAGGACGTCATTCGTACACACCATCTTTAATAGGCCCGTGAAGTAGAATTTTCCCCGAAGAGCGTTCCTTTAAGAAAAACAATTTGAAAGAAATTAAATTAGTACGTCATTATCTTGACAAAGTTGTGAAATAGATAAAAAATTTCGAGAAATTGTAAGAATATATAAAACATTAGAAATAGTATAAGTTTTATTCAAAAGTTTGATATGAAACGAGCCAATGTGCGAGATGGGAAGAGACGAACCATCTCCAATCACGAGTTCTTCGGTACCATCGTAAGGGGCATGGAGAGAGAGATTGGCAAGGTCATTAGTGACGTGGTGGGAGGCACCACTGTCAAGTAGCCACGCCGAGGAGGTGGGCAGATTGGCAGAAGCAGTGTGGGCTTGGGGAGCACGGCCTGTGGGCTGACGAGGGGTAGGAGACCGAGAAGCAGGGAAGTTGATGTGGGGGAACAACTGTTTGAAAATAGGACACAGAGAGAGGTAATGGCCTTTGGTGCGACACCATTGGCAACTTCCTTGATAAGACTTGCGAGGGGACCCCTGTGGCGTGGGCAAGAGACCATCCGAGCGAGGGATGGAAGAGGCGACACGCACAGTGGTAGCATGGGCGATTGCAGGATGACACGGATTGGGATTAGGTTCATTTTTGACACTGAGTTCCTTGTTGATTAGTTTCTCATGGAGAGCAACAAAAGATATAGGGTCATCCCTAGCATTGACAGCATCAATGACTGATTGGTAGGTGTTTTGATTTAGACCACGAATCACAGTATCAATAATGTCCTCTTGATCAAAAGGCTTGCCGAGGTCAGCAAGTTCATCAACGGAGATCTTTATGGCTTGCATATATTCAGTCACAGTAGCATAGGATGACATCGAGATATTACGAAGTCGGCTACGGACTTGATTGATATGGCCACGAGAACGACTAGAGTAGGTAGAAGCCAATATGGTCCACGCATCATGAGTGGTGCTAGCCTCAGTGAGGAGGGGGGCCAGATTGGCGTGAAGGGTACCCACGAGAGCACCAAAAAGAAGACGATCCTGACGAAACCATGCCGTGTAGGCGGGATTAGGAGCGTCAGCACCACCAACAATAATAGTTTGAGGGGGGGAGGGGAATGTACCATCAACATAGCGATGGAGATCCAGGCCATCGAGGATAGCCTCGACCTGGGTCTTCCATGCTAGATAATTAGATGGAGTAAGCTTGAGCGAACTCGGAAAAGTGACTACAGTAGGAGTGGGGAGGGGAGCCACGGGGTTAACAACGATGGGAATAGCATCATTAGCCATAGAGAACCTTAATCACTATAGCACAACATCTGTCAATTTGTTATTTATGTTTGTTGATGTGAAATAAATGTATATATCTTGCATAAGTTGTGTTTATTTTTGTTTATTATTGACATCTTTATACTTTCGTCATAAGACATAAACACGTAAAACGATAATGGTTGGCTAAAGTAGGTAATGGAAATACATGGTTTTATGAAAAAAAAAAGTTAATTAATTAGCTAGAGAATTATGTCATGTAAGTATACAACGTGAGATTTTTATAAAAATAAATTAATCAATAGTTCTAGATAAATGGTAACTTTATTTTGTTATTACCTTAAAAAAGCTTTATATAACTACAATAATTATAATAATTTCGGTAATGGAAAGTGCCTATATAATACTCTCTCCGATTCAAAGAGATTTTCCTCTTTCTATTTTCATTTTTGTGTTTCCATGTTAAGAGCTACTTTTATATCAAATGAATCATTCACTTATTGCAAAAACTAGTACATATTTTATTCTGCAATGCAGTCTACCAACTCCATTTGATTCTACGACAAATGGATCTTTCATTTAGTCTACAAGTAGTCTCTAACATGACAATTTAAAACTGTAAAACGAAAGATGAAACTATTTTTGAACGGAGGGAGAATGAAATATTGTTAATGTTACCGTGCAACGCACGGGCTTTAAACTAGTTATTATGAAATGGAAACACGATGAAATGATAATGTGTATAGAAATTTTATCGACCCAAAAGTGTTAATTAAACGATGGTGAACAGAAGAATCGAAAACAGTAAAGGTGGGGTTTCGTAAAAGAAGAAAAGGGGAAGAAGCTAAATGAGCCTCCTCGCTTGTACGGGAGGGCATTGTGCGCAGTCACATAAACCTAGGACACTTGAATAAACCCTGAGTAAAACACAAATCAACAACAATGGCGGAGGAGAAGAAAAAGAGCCGATTAACTCAAGAAGAGCTCCGCACCCTCAGTTACGCAGACTTGGACACGGTTTTGATACATTCAATCTACCAAGCCGATTACTCGATGGTGTGCGATTTTCCTGTACCTGAGTGGTCTTTGTTGTCTGCCGGCTTAGTTTGGGACTTAGAGCATATCATGCGACCAGCAGTGGCGTGGGGGATTGGATTTACGGAAAGGAAGCTCTTACGACAAAGTGACCTTGTGACTTGGTACCAGCATTTTGGAATAGACATATTAAAAGAGAAAAAGCTAATAACATAATTAAGGAAAGGGCTTTTAATCAGTGCAGGATAGAAAGAATGGTTTCAGCTGTACGAAATGAAGATCTCAGTCCTCGAGTCTGTTGCATATCGGCTGTATGCTGTATTCGCATATAGCTGTCGCATATCCGGTCTTGGTCTTCATACCAAGAAAGTCGATCTAGAATAAAAAATATTGGACAGGGAAGAAAAAAGGGGGAAAAGTCAAGTCTAAGCATATATGGCACGAAAAGGAAATCCGATTTCGGTAAGACTTGATCTGAATCGTAGTTCCGCTTCAAGTCGGTTCAGTGAGGGCGACCGCAAAAGTCACCGAATGAATCACATTCCGTTTTCCCATTTTTAAAGGCGTGGGAGGACGTTGCAGATGTCCAGAACGGACATGACTTCTTCTAACGCTAGAAGACCACTAGCTACAATCATCGTCTTAACCTACAAGTAATACAACTTTTCTAAATACAACCTACCATAAATGTACTTCGTACATATTCACAATAGCTACGATATTAACGATATATACGATATTACCATAACTCCGTATATGGTAATATATTGCTGATTCTATTACTCCATAATATCTCTTGATATTATCTCGTAATATCTCCATAATTTCGAATTCAAAGTTCTAAGTATAGAGATAGAAAGATGGGCAAGGCAATGGTGCCAATTATGCACCGTAGTTTTGACAAGCGTGTTAACTACGGAAGGAGGACGTCATTCGTACACACCATCTTTAATAGGCCCGTGAAGTAGAATTTTCCCCGAAGAGCGTTCCTTTAAGAAAAACAATTTGAAAGAAATTAAATTAGTACGTCATTATCTTGACAAAGTTGTGAAATAGATAAAAAATTTCGAGAAATTGTAAGAATATATAAAACATTAGAAATAGTATAAGTTTTATTCAAAAGTTTGATATGAAACGAGCCAATGTGCGAGATGGGAAGAGACGAACCATCTCCAATCACGAGTTCTTCGGTACCATCGTAAGGGGCATGGAGAGAGAGATTGGCAAGGTCATTAGTGACGTGGTGGGAGGCACCACTGTCAAGTAGCCACGCCGAGGAGGTGGGCAGATTGGCAGAAGCAGTGTGGGCTTGGGGAGCACGGCCTGTGGGCTGACGAGGGGTAGGAGACCGAGAAGCAGGGAAGTTGATGTGGGGGAACAACTGTTTGAAAATAGGACACAGAGAGAGGTAATGGCCTTTGGTGCGACACCATTGGCAACTTCCTTGATAAGACTTGCGAGGGGACCCCTGTGGCGTGGGCAAGAGACCATCCGAGCGAGGGATGGAAGAGGCGACACGCACAGTGGTAGCATGGGCGATTGCAGGATGACACGGATTGGGATTAGGTTCATTTTTGACACTGAGTTCCTTGTTGATTAGTTTCTCATGGAGAGCAACAAAAGATATAGGGTCATCCCTAGCATTGACAGCATCAATGACTGATTGGTAGGTGTTTTGATTTAGACCACGAATCACAGTATCAATAATGTCCTCTTGATCAAAAGGCTTGCCGAGGTCAGCAAGTTCATCAACGGAGATCTTTATGGCTTGCATATATTCAGTCACAGTAGCATAGGATGACATCGAGATATTACGAAGTCGGCTACGGACTTGATTGATATGGCCACGAGAACGACTAGAGTAGGTAGAAGCCAATATGGTCCACGCATCATGAGTGGTGCTAGCCTCAGTGAGGAGGGGGGCCAGATTGGCGTGAAGGGTACCCACGAGAGCACCAAAAAGAAGACGATCCTGACGAAACCATGCCGTGTAGGCGGGATTAGGAGCGTCAGCACCACCAACAATAATAGTTTGAGGGGGGGAGGGGAATGTACCATCAACATAGCGATGGAGATCCAGGCCATCGAGGATAGCCTCGACCTGGGTCTTCCATGCTAGATAATTAGATGGAGTAAGCTTGAGCGAACTCGGAAAAGTGACTACAGTAGGAGTGGGGAGGGGAGCCACGGGGTTAACAACGATGGGAATAGCATCATTAGCCATAGAGAACCTTAATCACTATAGCACAACATCTGTCAATTTGTTATTTATGTTTGTTGATGTGAAATAAATGTATATATCTTGCATAAGTTGTGTTTATTTTTGTTTATTATTGACATCTTTATACTTTCGTCATAAGACATAAACACGTAAAACGATAATGGTTGGCTAAAGTAGGTAATGGAAATACATGGTTTTATGAAAAAAAAAAGTTAATTAATTAGCTAGAGAATTATGTCATGTAAGTATACAACGTGAGATTTTTATAAAAATAAATTAATCAATAGTTCTAGATAAATGGTAACTTTATTTTGTTATTACCTTAAAAAAGCTTTATATAACTACAATAATTATAATAATTTCGGTAATGGAAAGTGCCTATATAATACTCTCTCCGATTCAAAGAGATTTTCCTCTTTCTATTTTCATTTTTGTGTTTCCATGTTAAGAGCTACTTTTATATCAAATGAATCATTCACTTATTGCAAAAACTAGTACATATTTTATTCTGCAATGCAGTCTACCAACTCCATTTGATTCTACGACAAATGGATCTTTCATTTAGTCTACAAGTAGTCTCTAACATGACAATTTAAAACTGTAAAACGAAAGATGAAACTATTTTTGAACGGAGGGAGAATGAAATATTGTTAATGTTACCGTGCAACGCACGGGCTTTAAACTAGTTATTATGAAATGGAAACACGATGAAATGATAATGTGTATAGAAATTTTATCGACCCAAAAGTGTTAATTAAACGATGGTGAACAGAAGAATCGAAAACAGTAAAGGTGGGGTTTCGTAAAAGAAGAAAAGGGGAAGAAGCTAAATGAGCCTCCTCGCTTGTACGGGAGGGCATTGTGCGCAGTCACATAAACCTAGGACACTTGAATAAACCCTGAGTAAAACACAAATCAACAACAATGGCGGAGGAGAAGAAAAAGAGCCGATTAACTCAAGAAGAGCTCCGCACCCTCAGTTACGCAGACTTGGACACGGTTTTGATACATTCAATCTACCAAGCCGATTACTCGATGGTGTGCGATTTTCCTGTACCTGAGTGGTCTTTGTTGTCTGCCGGCTTAGTTTGGGACTTAGAGCATATCATGCGACCAGCAGTGGCGTGGGGGATTGGATTTACGGAAAGGAAGCTCTTACGACAAAGTGACCTTGTGACTTGGTACCAGCATTTTGGAATAGACATATTAAAAGAGAAAAAGCTAATAACATAATTAAGGAAAGGGCTTTTAATCAGTGCAGGATAGAAAGAATGGTTTCAGCTGTACGAAATGAAGATCTCAGTCCTCGAGTCTGTTGCATATCGGCTGTATGCTGTATTCGCATATAGCTGTCGCATATCCGGTCTTGGTCTTCATACCAAGAAAGTCGATCTAGAATAAAAAATATTGGACAGGGAAGAAAAAAGGGGGAAAAGTCAAGTCTAAGCATATATGGCACGAAAAGGAAATCCGATTTCGGTAAGACTTGATCTGAATCGTAGTTCCGCTTCAAGTCGGTTCAGTGAGGGCGACCGCAAAAGTCACCGAATGAATCACATTCCGTTTTCCCATTTTTAAAGGCGTGGGAGGACGTTGCAGATGTCCAGAACGGACATGACTTCTTCTAACGCTAGAAGACCACTAGCTACAATCATCGTCTTAACCTACAAGTAATACAACTTTTCTAAATACAACCTACCATAAATGTACTTCGTACATATTCACAATAGCTACGATATTAACGATATATACGATATTACCATAACTCCGTATATGGTAATATATTGCTGATTCTATTACTCCATAATATCTCTTGATATTATCTCGTAATATCGGTCACCTTCCGTTTTTCCTATTACACCATGTGATGATATTTTTATTGAGTTCGATTTAGTAATAGGAGATGCATAGCTTTGGTTTTATTTTCCAACAAATGATAGACTGAGGAGATTCGTGGAATGTTTTGAAATAAGGGGTGATAATCGAATTATTTCCTCTCTTTATTTTTGTGTGAAGCTTGTGATAGATGTCACCCATAAGAATTGGGTTTTACGTGTCATCCTCGATCATACAAACATTTTGACTACCCGATAAGTATATATGATATGTTCTTTGTTTATATGGCTTCGCAAATAGCACATATCTATGAGACATTGCATGTTCACGCCTAATGTTGGGGTACTGTACACACCGCACACGGGCTAACAAGTAGTTCATAAAAAGCGTTGACTTAGGTTGTTTGAGATCTAGAAGGAAGGGTTAACCAATTGGGCTACAACATTCATTCAGAATTCAATATATCAAACCAATAGTTCTACCTGGGCACGTGGGAGTGCGGTAATCAATATCCACCTGCTCCATGGTGTAACGATTGCACCTTATTTATTTGAAACTTGATTAAAAATAATGGTATACTTTTGTTTTTTCTTTGTACACAAATAAAAAAAGTTATACAAGTATAACATTATCGTAGATTGATGATCATGAAAATTACATCTATAAATACTATGTTACCTAATCATGAAGACTTCTTCTTTTTTTTTTTTTTTTTTGAAAGGCATCATGAAGAATTCTGTCAAGTACCAATTATCGTGAATTTGTGATAACGATTTGTATGTTAAGACACTTCAAGATTTTTCATGCATATATAAACAACCAATTTTTTTTTAAAATTCGATTAGATACGGAGTAATAATATGTCTACGTTCGTATAAATATTTCTCACCCGTGTCCGTTTTGCTGCTACTTTTAAGGTACGCGCCTCTCAGCCTCTCATTACGAGTTACTCCGTATATGATCCGAAGAGCAAGAGACGGAGGGGGAGAAAAAAAAAAAGAAAAAAAAGACCGACTTTATTTTCGTGTATGACTAGCTTTTCTACTCAAATTATAACACCAGATTCCCTTTCGTCACCGATACATTCGTTGTGTGCTGCGGTTAGCACTTAGCAGCCTGAATCATTCGTCACGATCAAGTTTTTATTCCCTGACTTAGTCGTCCCTTCTCTTCTAGTCCAAATTCGGGTGTGTTGAGCTTTTACCCGCCAAATGTTCGACGAAATGCCTGAATGAAACTCTAACCTTTTACAATACATTCGACCTCGGATTACATGAATTTCTACAATGGATGAAACAATTTCATGTTCCTTTTAAAGTTCAATCATCATTTTAATTTCCCTTTTTCGCGAAATTCCGAGGTTTTCTGGTAATCATTGATGGTGTTTTTAAGTGGTGTGAAGTTCAAGTTTTGTAGTAGTAATTGAGTGAAGTGTTAGTAGAGGATGACTTCAATCAGCCAATGTTTCCCAGTTTTCGGTTTCCCAATCATCAACTATAGTCATAATATCTCTCAAAAATCTTACTTTTGTTTTGGCGGGCGAAAAAGATTCAAATTTTTACCATTGTGTTCAAACTCTTCATCTTCATATCCATCTACTTCTTCTCCTTCCATTTTCCTTCCGTTTCTCGAAGAAGACGAAGAAAGGGAAGAACTTGAGCAGTCCTCTGTCGCGAATGAGCAAGAAATTGTGGAAATTGAGGAGGGTTTAGATGACCCAATTTACAAATTCTTCAAGTCCCGGACCTCAACCCAAGACCCACCTAAGGAATCCAAGTTATCTCTACAAAGAAATCGTCGAACTGTGTGGCATTTGGCTGATGGTATTGAAAGTGTGGAAGAAAGCGAGCCTGGAATTGAGTTTGGGAGGATGGAGGAGGAAATAGAGGAGAAAATTGAAGTGGGTTTGAAAGAAAGCTCTCATGAGGGTGGCATTTTGGAGGAAATTGTCGGTATTGCGAGGAGTTTAGATGAGAATTCGACATTGGGGGAGCATTTGGCGCAATTTGAAGGGAGAGTAGGGGAGAAGGATAGGTTAGAAGTTTTGCGTTTGATGATTCAGGAGGGTATGATGATGAACTGCTTGTATTTTTATGAATGGCTAAGGTTGCAGGAGCCATCGCTTGTTACTCCTAGAGCTTGTACAATGCTGTTTCCTGCTCTGGGGAAGGCTAGGTTAGGTGATAAACTGATGATTTTGTGGAGAAATTTGCCTAATACTTGGGAGTTCAAGGATGTACATGTTTACAATGCTGCATTGTCGGGGCTGCTATCCAGTGGGAGGTACAATTTGGCTTTTATCTTTTTATTGCTCTTCAACCTTACAGTATAGATGAAAAGAAGGAAGCATTGGAAGAGAGTTTGATGTTCTTTTCCTCTGTGTAGTATCATGAAATGTTCTCTGTCGATGAATTATAAGAAGCTTTGAATATCTGTCTAACACGTTTGTGCACTTCTGTCTATGGTGCCCCCCCCCCCCCCCCCGCGTTACATAGGAGCAGCTAGAGCTGCAGGGGTTTGGATATGAGAATTCAAACCCGGGACACCCCTCAGACATGTTGATTTCCTAACCACTAGGCCAACCTTGATCCTCGCCTAGGAGGTTGTTTAGTGTTGCACTTGCACCTGTAATTGATGGAAGCAGGTGCAGGAATAAATGGCTTAAGCTTGTTGGAAGCTTCCATGTTACAATCTTTGTGCATGCACGCTGATTCATGTTTTGGTTGTCTTTGTCTATCACTCTATCGCATGTATATGCTGGAGTTCTTCAGGTTTTACCGAAAGGGGTGGTGGGGAGAGACTGTCACCTAGTGTCACTGAATATTCACTGATATGATGTGCTGATAGCCTTGGTTAATGTGCCTGGTTGTTTCATTATGTAAATATTTGTGTTTTGAAATCAGGAATCTCCTCCAACAAAATGTCTTGTAGTTCAGTAGAACTGTAGAAGCACTCGCCCACATGAAGTGAAAAGGTGTAAATAGAAACCATAGTGCATGTTTCATGATCACCCTTTCTGAAGCAAAATGGTATTTACTGTAGGTACAATGACGCTTCTAAAGTGTACGAGGCCATGGAGTTGAACAATATTCTCCCAGATCGTGTGACTGGCTCTGTTATGATTACTGTCATGCGAAAGCAAGGTAAAAGTGCCAAAGATGCATGGGAGTTCTTCGAAAGACTGAATAGAAAAGGGGTCAAATGGAGTTTGGAGGTTGCAGCAGCTCTCATTAAATCATTCTGTGACGAGGGACTGCAGAAACAAGCCCTTATCATTCAGGGAGAGATGGAGAAGAAAGGGATCTCCTCAAATACTGTAATATACAATACACTTATGGATGGCTTCTGTAGGTCCAACCATCTCGAAGAAGCTGAAGCGCTTTTTGTTGAGATGAGGAACAAACGGCTTTCACCTTCTTCTCCCACCTACAACATTCTGATGGATGCCTACAGCAAAAGGATGCAACCTGATATTGTAGAGAAGCTTCTCCAGGAAATGCAGAATTCTGGATTGAAGCCAAATGTTAAATCATACACAAGTCTTATAAGTGCGTATGGAAAGCAGAAGAAGATGAGTGAGTTGGCTGCTGATGCATTCCTGAGAATGAAAAAAGCTGGTATAAAACCAACTTCTCATTCATATACCGCTTTAATCCATGCATATTCAGTCAGTGGATGGCATGAGAAAGCGTTCAAGGCATACGAGAACATGCAGAGGGAAGGGATTAAACCCACCATAGAGACATATACAGCCCTTCTTGATGCATTTAGGCGGGCTGGAGATGCAGAGACACTGATGAAAATCTGGAAATCCATGATTCGCGAAAAAATTGAAGGAACTAGGGTGACGTTTACCATTCTTCTTGATGGATTTGCAAAGCAAGGCTGCTATGTGGAAGCAAGAGATGTAATTTGTGAATTTGGGAAGCTTGGCTACCAACCAACAGTGATGACATATAATATGCTGATAAACGCATATGGACGAGGAGGACAAGAACTAAAGATACCACAGCTGGTGAAAGAGATGGCGGCTCTGAATCTGAAGCCTGATTCCATTACATACTCCACAATCATCTATGCCTTTGTCCGTGTTCGTGATTTCAAAAGGGCTTTCTACTACCACAAGCAAATGGTGAAGAGTGGACAAGTCCCAGATGTCGAATCTTATCAGAAACTGAGAGGAATTTTGGATGTAAAAGCGGCCACAAAGAACAAGAAGGACAAGAGTGCCATACTTGGTATAATTAATAGCAAAATGGGTATGGTGAAGGTTAAAAAGAAGGGCAAGAAAGATGAATTTTGGAAGAACAAGAAGAAACGCGGAGGTTTTCAGAACTCTACACAGGCTGGGTGATGAAGCTTGCCTCTGGCATTCAATGCCTTTCTGCTGTCCTCACAACTCACTCTCTAATCTGTTCTGATGGTGACGGTGGCCATAACCGCCCGCCTTTCGCCTTACATCCATGATAGAATGACAGCAAAGTCCTGATGAATGTGGACTGTCCTTTCCCCTGTTGTTCAAGGATGTAGAATCTTTTAATCTATTATGTGTAATCACTGTATGTCTGTATAAGGATAGTTCAACCATGCTATTGTTCCTTGGTAGCTTCTTGTATAGGTTTCTTCCGTGGTTTATGATCATCAGCTGGTTGGCAATACTTACCCATTGTAACGATATTCCATGTAATATGACAAACCAAGTATTTTCAATCAATCCAAGTCCAAGTAGTCTGCATCTTCACAAATATGTCTATTTCACCGAGCATCTTTTTGAAACAATATTACACTCATAGTGCATGTACTGACGTACACTACTATTTTACATCGAACCTAATGTCGCTCCGAAACAATAACGTGATACATAGCGAGAATGACGACACAAGTATACATTGTCTTAATTTCCGATGATGTAAATTTACATTTCGTACTAAAAATTGCACCCATACTAGTCATTGAATTGCATTTACTTTTCCACCAAGGAACAAACTACTGGATCAAGATTAGTTTCTTAACCTCACGTCAAAAATTAGAAAAAAAAAGATTAGTTTCTTAACCCACACTCTATAAACATCTCATCAAACCTCAGGAGGTGCCCTCTCCCTTACACCTCAGGAGGTGCCCTCTCCCCTTCCACCGTCGCTTTTTTGTATTCAAGAAGCTGATAAATTAGGTGACACCCTAGCTAGAACGATCACCTAACCTTTGTGTTCTTCCTTTTTACCATTGTAAAAAAAAAACATCTCATCAAACAACATCCTAAACCTAATCCCACATTTACCTTCCTACCCCTATGATACCCTCCACAACACCCCCAAACCCAAGGGCAATATCGTCAATTCACACACATTGCCACCACCCACTCACAGAACCCCTCGTGGAACAAATCCACAGGAACCTAGCAATACACTTGCAGCAGAACACAAGATCTAGAATGAAACCGCCACGTGGCAAGTCACCATCAAAATCCTATCCAATTAAAATAATTTTAAAAAATAGGATTAAACCTGGTGACGTGTACATCAATACTGCAGCCTCCCTATAAATAAAAACCCCTCAAAGAAACTTTATTTCCCCTTTCTCTCTCCTCCATTTTTTTTCATCCATCCTCATCCAAAACCGCTTGCAACACTTTACACTGACTTAAAAAAAAAAAAAAAAAAAAGGGGGGGGGGGGAATCAGAAAAATTAAAATCTGCATTTTAATTCGTTTTTCCAGAAAACTAGGGTTTATAATATCACGAATTTCATCAAAATTATAATCAATCGTTTCGAGATAGACGCGTTTAGTTTTTAATCTGGTTTTACAGTGATTAATTTTCTCTGTCTTGGCTCGAGATCCGGGCCAAGTACAGAAAAATTAATTTGGGGGGAAAAACATTTAACGGTTTGATTATATCGGAGTTAGGTTTTTTTTTTTTTTTATTCCGATCAGTTTGTAGTATCGTGCCGCTGAAGTTTCCGTGTTTTTTTCTCCATCGTGAATTTGTTGAGGTAATCATCTAATCGATTCTCATTTGATTTGAAGTTATTTTGATTAGTTCTTCGTGTTATTTTTGCTGTATATAATGCCGAAATGTTGCGATTTTTATATCATTTTTTTCCAGAGTATATGCTATTTTTTGCAGTTTAATTTATGCAGATTTCCGTGATTTTAGACCGTAAGATTGAAATAATTATTGATCCGTACATTTTACTTTGTTTAGAAATTCATCGATTTATGTAAATAAATAGTTGATTAGGGTTGAGATGGAATTGGGGGTGTTTTGAGGAAGTAGGGGTTTTGATTGATTGTGTGAGGTTTTTTTAGGGTTTAAGAAATCGATTTTTCGGAGTTGGAGATGGCGTCGAAGGAGGGATTTTTGACGGAAGAGCAGAGGGAGGTGATGAAGATGGCAACGTTGACTGTAGAGAACTCAGCTGCTGTTCCTTCCAAGACTTTGTCGTCGTCGCCAAAGGGATCTACATTTCTTGCTGATAACCACCATGGGAAAGGTGGCGGTGGTGGCGGTGGAGGGAAGGCGCCTTCTGTGAGGCATGCGCGCAGGTCACATTCCGGGAAGTCGATTAAAGTTAAGAAGGGTGAGTCCCTCATCTTTCTGTATTATTATCGGTTTTATTTGTGTGTTCGAGCTTAATGGGTTTTTTAGATGATAACTTCTAATGATATGATTGCATTGTTGGATGATGGAAGTGTAGCTTAATGTGCATTGATTTGGGATTACTAGGAGTTCGTATGAAAGAAGTTCTTGCTTGATCGAGTTGTGTTGAATGTGGTGTGTTGTTTAGTTCATTCATTGATTTTGAGAATGTACGTCTGATGAGTGCTATTATATTAGATTCTTTGTATAGACAATATGAGGTACATTTGTCTGTTGTTTGTGTAGTGAGGGCTATATGGTTTTTCTTATTCTTCTGAAGGCTGTCGAAGGCATTTAATGCTATCTTTTGGGTGAAAGCTTGTGTTCATGACTCTATGGAATGGATTTATGCAAGCTGCTGGAGGTTTTTAGCTCGGTTTATTAATTTTGTTTAGCTTTGACGGTTGCAGTTACCTCGTAAATATTCCTAAACATGGTATGCATGGGAAAAAAGAGATTTGTTTCCTGGAATAAGTGGATTTTTTTGCGAGTTTATTGAGTGAATCATGTAGAACGAAGACTGAGTTTTTTATTTTGAGATAACAACTTCGGAGTTATTAGTTTGCTTTTTTATGAAACTAGTGAACATTGGACAGCATACATTTTTTGCTTTCATGAGAATAAGAGTTGAAGGCAATGAGAAATAACATGCTTTACATGGCGTAGATGATTTTACTTGCACACTATTGGCTGTAAGTTGCTGTTATGGCATGCTGAAAAGTGTCTGGCATTTTATGGTCGTTGCCTGTCTTCACTTTAAAGTTGTGGATGTGGAGCAGTTTTGTTGCTTTTAGTGAACATTCGTATGTTGTAGATCCTCATCCTACTAGATAGGGAGGTGTGTGGATTTTATTTTATTTTCCCTGGATGGATTATACTGTCTAGTTCTTGCATTTAGGTGTTGTGGAATATTGTGACCTTACAACCTTCGACATACTATTGAATATGAACAACAAGCACCATATTAATATTGGAGAATACAAAAGGTTAAGCTAATATTGTTGTTGCATTATACTTTGTTCAGCTGCTCCGTACATACTGATATTTGAAAAGAGAGTTGTGATTATTAATGGACATCATTGGGTATGATATCTTGTTTTTGATGAAATGATTCGGGGTTTATCAGTTATCGACACAGTTACATTGTTTCTCATACTCAAGATATCGAATAAATATAGACTCGCAATATGCTGAAGATTTGTCTTAATGAATGCTTCTTCTCTCGCTGTCTTCAACAATTGTTCACTTCTGTGAATCAGTCGTCTTGGTTGCTGTACGGAGTGTGTTGGTTGCTTCATTTGATGTACTTTGAGATTCCGACACTGCTAGTTTGCTTTTCCAGTAAACTCGATTGCAACATACAAGGAATTTAGTGATTTCATGAGTAGTCTAGAAAGTTGGGATTAAGCTGAGTTTTTTGACAAGCGAATCTGTTTTAATTTCGCGGGTAGGCACTTGACTGGAATTGTAGTGCTTCTTTTCGACTCAGTTAAGGGACCAGATTTTGGATGTTTGTTTTCTTACTTGCAATCTTATAGATTCAATGTTCGTCCTGCTGCTTTATAACATTGACATTTACTACCCAATAGCTAATTGTACCTGTCTGGCTAATCAATGACTAAACCGGCTGTATTAGATTGCCATGTATATGTGTTTTCTTTCTTGCTTAACAACATGGGATTGACTGGCTAGAATGCTAGAGAAGTTTGTAGTATAATTGTGATTCCAATTTCCGCTAATCACACTGACTCAATTCTCATTCATGATTATATATTAATATAAGTAGATGTAAGCTTCGTTGTACTTGTAACGGATGTGCACCAGATAGTATTCTACATGCAACAGATGTGCACATGAGAAAAATTACTTTCTACATCTCTATTTGTGTGCTGATGTACTCAATAGCATTGGACTTATGCGCTGACTGTTTGTGTGCGTGCATGTTATATTTGGTTATCTTGTTTTCATTCCACAGGCTAATTTTTCTTATCTTTGTACAGTCTTCATATTTTGAACCCTTTCAATATCTATTTGTAAGTTGTAATGGCACATTTAATTGGGAATCATCCCCCCCCCCCCCACCCCCCTAAACCAAAAAAAAAAAAAAAAAAAAAATCCTGTAGAGAAAGGAGACAACCGAAACAGCTTATCCACATGTAGAATATTGAGCATGTGTGCTTTTTATATCTGATACTTCTAACTGATGCTGTTGAATCTGGTGAGGAGAGGGTAAAATTATTTATTTAGATCGATCTCACATAATACTTTGATTTTGGAGTATGCATGCTTAATGCCAGCCACATACTCAGTTACTCGTTTTCTTAGTTAGTTTTGGGTTGTTACAGACTGTAAGCTATTCTATTTTTTGAGATTTCAACTTATACACTAGACAAGACTACTGAATTTTCACTGTTTTTTTTTTATTTCTTTGATTGTGTGCCCACAAGGTCTCTTTCTTACCTTTCACCTAGCCGAGTCTGAGTAACATTGATTGATAAATCACCGACTTGTGTTTATTTGCGTAAAACATCTTTGTCTCTCTATGATTGCATTTTTGAAGTAATCTTTCTGATTTGTTTGTACATCCTCTTATTATGGCAGAGGGTGCTGGCGGTAAGGGAAGCTGGGGACAACTACTGGACACCGACTGTGATGGCATCCTTGACCACAATGATCCCAACTATGACAGCGAGGAGGTGGGTCTTCTGCTCTTTTCGTACTGTCCCTCGTTTGGATGACAGTATATTTGAATCAGTTCTCAAGTTGCTGAGAGCTTAGTAAGAAGGCATCAGTGAGTCCTTTCTGTGGTTATCACATTATGTCTTATTTTCCTGTTGTATTAAGATATCCCCTTTCCTTTGTGAAGGAGCCGTACAAACTTGTTGGGGCAACTGTGACTGACCCTCTGGATGATTACAAGAAAGCTGTGATGTCAATTATTGAGGAGTACTTTAGCACTGCTGGTGTTGAAGTGGCAGCATCTGACCTTAAAGAACTAGGATCAGCTGAATATCATCCTTACTTTATAAAGAGGCTTGTGTCGGTGGCTATGGACAGACATGATAAGGAGAAGGAAATGGCGTCTGTACTGCTTTCTGCCCTTTATGTGGATGTTATCAGCCCGGTGCAGATTAGTCAAGGTTTCATCCTACTGCTCGAGTCCGCAGATGACTTCTCAGTTGATATTCCTGACGCAGTTACTGTTCTTGCTTTGTTTGTTGCCCGTGCTGTTGTTGATGACATACTTCCTCCAGCGTTTGTAACAAGAGTGAAGAAAATTCTTCCAGAATCTTCCAAGGGGGTGGAGGTCCTTGAAGTTGCAACCAAGAGCTATCTCTCGGCTCCACACCATGCAGAACTTGTTGAACGGAAATGGGGTGGTAGTACTCATTTAACTGTTGAGGAAGTGAAGAAGAAGATTACTGATTTACTGAGGGAATATGTGGAGAATGGGGATACAATGGAAGCTTGTAGGTGCATTAGAGAACTGGGGGTCTCGTTTTTCCACCATGAAGTTGTGAAGAGAGCTTTAGTTCTTTCCATGGAGACTCAGTCGGCTCAACCTCTCATTATAAAGCTATTGAAGGAAGCCTCTGAAGAAGGCCTGATAAGCAGTAGTCAGATGATAAAGGGATTTTATCGGGTGGAGGAAAGTCTTGATGACCTTTCCCTTGATATTCCATCAGCCAAATCACAGTTTCAGTCTTTGGTGCCCAAGGCAATTTCTGAAGGATGGCTTGATCCTTCGTTTTCAAAGCCGAGTATTGAAGATGGTATAGTGCAGAAGCCAGACACTGAGAAGGTGAAACGGTACAAGGAAGAAGTGGTGAGTATAATCCATGAATACTTTCTTTCAGATGATATTCCGGAACTCCTTCAGAGTCTTGTGGATCTTAGAGCTCCGGAGCTGAATCCAATTTTCCTCAAGAGACTCATATCTCTTGCCATGGACCGAAAGAATAGAGAGAAAGAGATGGCATCTGTTCTTCTGTCTGCATTACATATAGAGATATTTTCCACTGAAGATATTGTGAATGGCTTTGTCATGCTCTTGGAATCTGCTGAAGACACTGCTCTGGATATCTTGGACGCCTCCAATGAGCTTGCTCTATTCCTTGCCAGGGCTGTGATCGACGATGTTCTTGCACCGTTGAACTTAGATGTGATAGCTAGCAAGCTACCAGCCAACTGTAGTGGAAGTGAGACTGTACATATGGCTCGTTCTCTTGTTTTCTCCCGTCATGCGGGTGAGAGAATCCTTAGGTGTTGGGGAGGTGGTAGTGGCTGGGCTGTGGAGGATGCGAAAGACAAGATATGGAAACTTTTAGAGGAGTATGAGAGCGGAGGTGTTGTTGGGGAAGCTTGTCAGTGTATCCGGGATCTGGGAATGCCCTTTTTCAACCACGAGGTGGTAAAGAAGGCCCTGATCATGGCTATGGAGAAGAAGAATGACAGGATGCTTGATCTCCTTCAGACGTGCTTCAGTGAGGGGCTCATCACGACTAACCAGATGACTAAAGGCTTTGGTCGGGTCAAGGATGCCCTTGATGACCTGGCACTTGACATACCGAATGCTAGAGATAAATTCGAATCATACGTCGAGCATGCAAGGAACAAGGGATGGACTCTGCCAACCTTCGACTCATCTGGGGAAGAGACCTCCTAGGCTGCAACTCTCTCGAAAGGGGGCGATGTTATTTGACGTTTTCTTCTCCCGTAACAATACAACAGTGTTTGCTGTTTGTTTCCAGTATCCCGGTTTTACTGTCGTCTCTTATGATAAAGAGTTTTATGCTGAGGGTTAGGTGTAAAAAGTTTTACTATTCACATTGACTGGGTTCTTTTAAATTCCCATATCTTTTCATTAGTAGTGTTGAGAGAGGTATATGTATTGCATATATGCCTTGTGTTACTTGTAATTTCCCCGGAATCTCTCTTTATAAGATGACTTGTTGACATAGATTGCTGAGCAGAGGGAAGTTGTGTGGCGGCGGTGTTAGTTGTGTGCTTGTATCTTTTGCCGGTGCAGGTGCGTTTTCATCTGCTGAAGGACATGATAAGTTACAGAGAAGAGTAGACCTGAATGCTTACGTTCTCATGGAATAGGTGAGTTGAAAATATCGGGTTTTGATGGGAAGCTGGGATCTGTGTTTGGATTAGAGGGGGCCTTCCTGGAGATGCTGATGACGATTTGGGTGTTAGTTTTTGTTTTTTCTTTTCTTCTTCTTCGTAGTATCATCGTATGGGATGAAATCATGAAATAAGGTATTATCGAGACAGTGAGTGATGGGTCTGCAACTAGAAATGTGATCTCCATGAATATCTGAGGGCGATGTTATCATAACGAGGTTTTGTAGGTGTGCTGGGGTTGGGGTGATGAGATCTGGCGAAAAATTGAAATGTGGGCTGTGACAATTAGGTCTTTTGTTTTTTAAACAAAGTGACAATTAGGTCTGTGTGAGTTTTAGAGGAAGAAACCGGTAGATCAGATTTCAATTTTATTTCGGAGTCGGAGTTCAGGTCGAGAGAATTTGAACTGTAAACTTCAGCAGCTAAGCTTCACGTATTAGCACGTTGGTAATCTTGGTATGAGCAGTGGTGTGGCAGATCATGGGTGAGACGGGTGTGCGCCTAGGGTCCCAATCAAAATTCAGGGCCTCTACTCAAAATGTTGCAAAATATTGTTTGCTTTTTAGAGCTTGAACATAATAAATCTGACATATTGGGGCCCTATTTAGAAATTTCTCCCAAGGCCCCAAAATTTTTGAAGATTTCCCACACAGCCCTGTTATTAGTCGCCCTATATGGTGGTTTCTAATGTGACCTTGATTGTATAGAGTTGCATTTTGTCCCTCTTCTTTCCTCCGACCTTTCTCTGCGATATTCGAGTGTACAACCTTTCACCTCATGTATTTTGTCGCATTTTCTTAATTGTTTCTGTTGCTAAGAGCATATTTATTGGGGTTTTGCCACGGGGGATGACCAAAATTAATATAATGTGGGAGTGAGAATGCAAAGTGGAGAGAGGAGAAAAGTCGGTCTCCATGACTAACGGGAATTGGAAAATGAAGACTATCTTGTATGTTAGAGATGAGTCAATCATAATGCATTGTTAAATGGAGAAGATGTTTCTTCCCTTCATATATTTTTCAGATTTTCTATCTCATTTTCAAATTTTAATGATAACAAATTAGGTCTCCAATGAACTTATAAGAAATGAAGCAGGTCTTTTATGGTGCGATGTAAGGAAGACCAACCAAGTACTTGGTCTCCACTAAAAATGATCTGAGAATAAAAGTATTATACCTTTTCGAAAAGAGCTGAGTATACTGTAGATCGGTCATTGTCTAAGCCACCCCTAGGTTCAGGGCTCGGGTAATCGGCTCAAGACCTCGGGAGAAATGCCGCTTGTTTTGGAAGAATGAAGGTCTATTAAAAATATCCAAATATGAGTCACGAAAGTAACGCCTTGATAATTGTAGCATGATCTTGTTTCAAACACCTGATCATGAATTTCTGATATCAGGATCTCGGTTCGTGTCATATATAAACTAGATTATTGGAAGTTACTAACAATAAGTGTCCGGTGTCCCTAAAGCCATTGTTACGTGACTTAGTGAGTTGTTCACTGTTTTCAGTTACACCTATTAAGTACTATCGTTTTGTCCAAGTTTTTTTTTAAACAATATGCGGAATACTTCCTCATGCGTTATCCAAACTTTTCAAAAGAAACCTATATTTAACTTTTCTCTCACAATAAATAACGAAAATAGATAAAAAAAAAATCATTAGTTTCATAATCATCATATCAAAAATCAAATTGTAGTCTTTCTTTCTTTGATTTTTCTTTTTCAAAATTTGGTAGATGTTGCTATTTTGGGGGCTGACAACCCTTGAACCTCCCATAGCTATTTATATGCTCACCAAGTCACCCCCAACTCCCCAAGTGTTGACTCATTTCTATTTTCACATTTCACTATTCTCTCTCCTCTACTCCCTTCTTCTTCAAGCTTCCACCAACCTTGCCATGTCAAGCACTGAGGAGAAGCAACCTCACAAACCTAAACTCGTCGTTTTGGCTGACTTGAATGTGGATCCTCCTGAATTTGAAGATGATGAATCAACAACCCCTTTTCTTCCTTCTGCTCCTCCCTCCTTTTCTCAAAGGTCATTTTTACCCCTCTTTCCATCTTTTTATTTCAATTTTACCATCTTCTTTTTTTAATTGGGTTGCTAGTTTTTATGATTTGGGTTGGAAATGGGGGATTTCTTGTGTTGGGTATTTTATAATTCTGCTATATTTACTGGGTTTTTTTTTGTTTAGTTGGTTATTATGAATTGGTGATTAAATTATACTTAATTACTTACCTTATCAGCTTAATTTGGAGAATATCTTTTAAATTTTTGTTAGTTTGAAATGGTATAATGGGGGTAAAGGTGTAATCTTTAGCTTTTGGGCTATGTTTATGTTCTTGGGAGATTTAAGAGTAGACACAATTTTCATTATGAGTCATCCGTAAGCAGCCTATCTATGTTCCAGCATAGGGGTAAAATTTGCGTGCATCCGACCCATCTTTACCTCGCCCTAGGCAGGAACCTTTGAGGCACTGGGGTAATGTCGTAATTTGTTGTATATGTGCAGATATGCTGATAGATGGTTTTTGTAAAAGATAATATTTTGGTTGAAATTTGCAAGATACTAGTGCAGGATTTATATTTGTCTGCTTTAATTTGTTTTACATTGGCTTTACGGAGAGCTTAGTTAGCATCTTATTTGGAGACGTGTCTGGTTGTGTTACGGGATATGGAGGGGGGAAGGTGTAATCTTTAGCTTTGTTAGAGACTTTTAGGTCATATATTGGTTAATTGATGGATTTTAGAAGATAGCCTGAAGCCTCTTGTTGTAACTTGCATTTTAGTGCACAGCACGACGTAGAAACTTTCTATAACTTCTACCTCTTGCATTGGTACATTCTGTTAGTGGAGCTTAAGAACCCATTCAAGTCCTATTTGTTTTTTAGTTGAAGCATGGAATCTATGACGATTGGGCATTTTAGAATAATTTGCTTCAGGAGTTGAAAGCAGTTCCCTTGAGGCCTTGATATTTTGCGTGTTATGAAAGCCAGTGGGTGATCATTCTAAGAACGCTTCTGAACTTGAGTTTTAGTGCTTTGCCTGAAGACTGTATCAAATTTCAGGGGAGAGAACAATTTAAAAGAGTGAGAGGTAGTGTAGTTACGAACGTGGTTCAGATTAAGTTTCGTTAATGTTAGAGTTATCTAGAATCTATGCTTCTATGCTTGTGTGGGAATATTTCACTTCAACACGTGGTCATTACTCTAAGTTAGCCTGTTAATGTTATGGAATTAGAGTCAGGCGTGCCAAAAACAGGGTTGAGGCCAGGTTAAATTTTGGTGGATTTTGTTCTGAATGATCTTTTCATAGAGGTTCCATTCTTCGACTAAATTCTTTGTTTGTTTGTGTGTGTGTCCGTGGGTGTGCTGTGCGTGAGGAATCTGTTCTTTCTTTCCGTGTTCCGTTTGTCACTATTACGGGTTTACTTCTAATCAATTATACAAGGGTCATTTTCTAGTCCAATACATAATTGGGTGAGTATATGTGTTTTGGCAGGTTTACCGCCAATGACAGTAACCTTGAAAAGTTGCCATTCCCAGTCAAGGATAACTGTGATGTTGACGATGAATGTAAAAGACTCAATAAAATAGGTAAATGCCGTTCAAGATCTGGAAAAACTGAAGACCACCTTGACTGTGGAGCTGATGTGGATGGAGATCAACATTCTCAAGGAACTCCAACTTCCCGTGAAGAAAAAGTTAGCAGCCTTAAAACTGTGAGTTATATTGGCAGCCCTGTTGTTGCTCCTCAGCTTGCTGCTTGTCTTGGTAATTGGTACTACTTTGAAAGGAGTATTGAAAGAAAGTTAATGTCGACTGCCATTTTAATGATTACTTACCTCATTCCGTTTATCTAGAACGACAATGTTTAACCAGTAGTTGAATGCTAAGCCTCATTAGCAGCTTGGTGTGTACTTTCTGATATATAGGTGCACCTTAAGCATGGGGAACTTCCTTTCTGACGTTCAAATCTTTAAGCTGTACAATGGATATCTTCCTATCTAGCGAGTGTCTCAAGGGATATTGTTTTCCTTTTATTTTCCCCTTGTCATTTCATAGATTGACCAACGTCATTCACGTATGTAGGGGTTGATACATGTAGCAAGGAAGGCTCCAAAGAACGCGCATGCCCATTTTTTACTTGGTCTAATGTACCAGAGACTATGTCAGCCACAGAAGGTTGTTATTAGAAGGACGTACTGTGCTTTTAGCATTATGCATCATGTTTTGGCGTTAATATTTGAAAAAATATCACAGGCAGTCCTTGCATATGAGAAGGCAGAGGAAATTTTACTTCGATCTGATGAGGAGATCGACAGGCCAGAATTGCTATCACTGGTTCAAATGCATCATGCCCAGGTCTCTTTGATTTCCCTTTCTGTTACGTGTTTTGGTT
Source organism: Spergularia bocconei (assembly GCA_963457585.1). Taxonomy (NCBI): domain Eukaryota; kingdom Viridiplantae; phylum Streptophyta; class Magnoliopsida; order Caryophyllales; family Caryophyllaceae; genus Spergularia; species Spergularia bocconei. The sequence goes on from OY734955.1 coordinate 17,591,188, forward strand.
TGAATGAAATCATAGTAGGGATAAATGGGTAACATATCAAGAAAAAGCAACAAACTCTATGGCATCTATTTATATTATATTAGAGAAATTGCTCCTTGTGTGTAATTGAAAAATATTTTTTCTTATCTTGCTGCTCAGTGCCTTCTTCTAGAAAATCTGAGTGAGTCTACGTCTGATAAAGAGCTTGAAGCAGAAGAGTTAGAAGAGATACTTTCAAAGTTAAAGGAATCAGTATTATCAGATATTAGACAAGTACCTGTGTGGAATACTCTGGGGGTGATACTTCTTAGAAATGGTCGTCTGCAGGTATATTGACTTTGATATTGTGCTGTCATAGAGCTCATACCAGAGAGCAAGTAGACACCTTTTTCATATTCATATTGATCTGATGTATCGATATTATGTCTATAGAGTGCAATTTCAGTCTTGTCATCATTATCAACCTCAGCACCTGACAACTTGGATTGCCTTGGGAATCTGGGTCTTGCTCATCTACAAAGGTATCTTTTTTGGGCTCAATTGCTTCTCTTGCTCATTTTTGACCGCAATCTGTCAGTGCAAATACATTAGATGCTTTCTCAACGCATGTTTTCACTTTTCTGTCACTCCGACTAGCTGGTGGTTGTCTCTACTGCTAGCTTGTTTATTTTTTACCATCAAGCATGATCATTCTGTTATTCTGCAAGAAACTTTAAGTACTATCAGCCAGGGGCGATCTCTTCCCCTAACATGAATGTGGCGGTAAAATTTAAGTCATTATGGAAGTACTTTAAGGTGCTGGCAAGGGAACTTAAAAGATCTATAACATGGTGATCATACACTTTTTTCCTCTCCGTTTTTCTCGTCCCATCACCAGTGCTATTGAACTCTCTGTGAATTTAGTCACACCTAGAGTCATGTTGACTGTCACGAGGTCCCTGCAAACATTATAAAGATTTGGGAGCTTATCTTTTATCTCGTGCGTGGAGGTGGTGCCTTGTTTGAGATATTAACAGTCATTTACTATGGTGGTAATGCTGATAGTCGTTGGTGCTACACCATTTGAGTGCGGTGATTATGCCAAGGATTTCTACTGGAAAAGCATTAGTCTCTGGGAAGCGCGTGTAAAACAAAGCCATTCCTTTTTCCAGAGGGTGGTATGTTGATAAGCTGGTGAAGACCATAGGTTGTAGTTAGAAAGGTTTGAGTTTGAGGTAGTAAATGTGGTAGAAGTGCTAATATTGCGGTTTGTGAATATCCAATTGTTTCTTCGCTTCCAGATGTTCCTCACTAGAAAAGGAAAGGAGGCTGGGGAGTTCAAGGTTTCTGTTGAACCTTATTCTCCTTGAGAACATCAGTCAATAAACATTTTTTGTAATGTTCTTTTTTTTTTTTTTACATTTTCTTGTGGAATGTTTTTTGGAACCCTTTGTTTTCTAATTTTCGTTCAGTATCTAAATTAGACTGGAATGTAAGAAAATAAATGATTAGAAACACGTCATATTTGATTGTTTCTACTTTGTTATCTTGATTAGTACTATATGGTTATGATACCCAGATGTCCAATGAGCTCTTTATAGCTATGCTGTTTTTCTAGGGAACTCATATTATTATTATCTGGGTTATCTGACCACTTGAAATTTGTTGAAATTTCTCTCAGTGGGAATGTGGAAGCCTCCTTGAGTTGCTTTCAGGATCTAGTTCTAAAAGATCAAGGCCATCCTAGTGCTCTTGTCAACTATGCTGCCATTATTTTGTGCAAGTATGGTGCAACTGTCGCAGGTTAGAAGTTTATGCTTGATATTATATCTATGGGTTTGTGTTATAGCGGCTCCATAGGTTTTTGGTGGATCTGGATGTCTTAAAGCAACTGCATCATGCTACATATCAGGTGCTGGAGCAAGTGCTGGGGAATCTGGTGCGGTTTCGGATTCTGCTGTTGCCATAAGCACGGCGAAGGAGTGTCTTTTAGGTGCAGTCAAAGTAGATCCCAAAGCTATCCATGTGTGGGCAAACCTGGCTAGCGCATACCACATTATTGGTGATTATAGAAGCTCTAGCAAATGCTTGGAAAAGGTACAGGGTAGCATTTCTCACTAAAACAAAATATTATTCGTCTGCTTGCAGCTGTTCTTGTTCTCTTTTTTTTTTGGCAACTTTGTATCCTATTCATCCTCTTTTTCGGTTATCTTCCTTTGATTGTCACAAAAGTCTCCAGTTCTTGAGTTTTGGCACACTATGAATTTATGACAACTACCTGAATGGTGGATTTTTGTTCCACTGTTGCTCTTTTGGCAGGCAGTTAAACTGGAACCTAATTGTATGTCTACACGATATTCTGTTTCCGTCCACCGTATAAAAGATGCAGAGAGATCACAAAATCCTACAGAACAACTGTCTTGGGCTGGAAATGAGATGGCTTCAATAATTCGGGAAGCTGATCCTGTGTTGATTGATCCTGCAATTGCTTGGGCAGGGTTTGCCATGGTTCACCAGGCCCAACATGAGATTGCCGCAGCATTTGAAAATGGGCAGAAGGAGTCAATGGAGGTGGAAGAGCATGCTGTTTACAGCTTGAAACAGGTACTTTAAGGTTCTATTCGCAAAGCAATTGTTCTGTGTACTGTTTGAGCAATTGATCATTGACTTGCCTTTGGTGAGTATAATTAGACAATGATTCCCCTCTCATCACTGCAGCGCTTCTTCAGTTGGACTTGATCCGTTTCTATCCACATTGTGTTTTCGATAATAGCTAATGTATTTTTGGTTGGGATAAAGACAGGCTCTTCAGTTTAGTAATAAGGACATAAGGTATAGGTATCATATGTTCATATGGCTCTCTAAAGTAAAGGTTAAAGTTTGTAACTTGAATTCATTATACATGTGTACTTAATTCACCGTTTTGAGGGAAAAATTGTGTGGTGATTGGTGGTATGTTATGAAGTGTATATTTAGTCCTCTAATCTTATAATTTGAATACACTTTAGTAGTTCCGGAAGTGTAGGTAAATCTTCCTTGGTTGCTTGTGACATAGTAAGCACCAAGCAGTGTAGTTGTAAATTGTAATTGTGAGTTGTGACTCACACTTATATTATTAGAGCAAGCATCTGATTGATCTAGGACAAAGGAAAGGGCAAGGCATTGCTCTAATGCTGGGGCTTAGTTTAACACATTCACTCAGAAAGTTTTAATTAATCATTAACTACTAGAAAGAAAGAAGGCTATAGGGAATTAGATAATGAATGCAGCTGTTTAGTCACGATGGTGGTTTGAAGAAGGGTTTTCTAACTAGGAAATGATTGTCAAACGATTGACTTGTATTTTTTCGTGGTAGAACTGTTAGCTCTCAGGCCCGGGGGGGGGGGGGGGGGGGAGGGGTTGCTAGATGATTCTTGCTTTAAAGAGATTGTAATGATAATCTTGTCAGACTAACCTCATTCTTTTTTGCTTTGCTTATTTTATGTGCGCCTTTCTTTTAAAGGTCATAGGAGAAGACCCGGATGATCCTGTCCACTGGCACCAGCTGGGGCTCCATAGCCTCCGTGCTCAACAGTTTATGATATCACAGAACTATCTCAAGGCTGCAGTATCTCGATTTAGAGACTGCAGCTATGCTTGGTCGAATCTTGGTATATCATTGCAGTTGGCTGGAGAAACATCTCCAGCTGAGGAAGTTTTTAAACGAGCATTGTCTTTTGCTACATCACAGCAAACACATGCAATCTTTTCCAATCTTGGGAATTTATATAGGCAGGCAAAGAAATTTGATTGTGCAAAAGCTATGTTTACTAAAGCGCTCAAGCTTCAGCCTGGATATGCTCCTGGTTACAACAATCTAGGTCTTGTATTTGTTGCTGAAGGCCTTCTGGATGAAGCAAAGTACTGCTTTGACAAAGCTTTACAGGCTGACCCGATGTTAGATGCTGCTAAATCGAACATGGTTAAAGCTTCGTCTCTGTGCAAAATATGCAAAGTCGTTCCTTCAAGCTTGATTCATGATTAGTTAGATGATGATTTTGAGGTAATATTTGGGATAGCAAATATGGATTTAGACGGCATACGACAGTGTCTCACCTTGAGCTTAATCAAGGATTTATTTAGATGATGATGTTAGAGTGCATTTTCATCAAGCTATGCCAGATGGCAGTGTTGCACCTATTGATCTTTTCAGATGAGTGGTGGATGAATATATTTTCCGGAGGGTATTTCAGTGAATTATGCTCGCACTGGTCGTTGAAGTCCCACTGTCTTAATGGGCTGATCGTGGAGATTTTTACCTATGATATATGTGACCTCCTTCATGACTTTATGTTGTGAAGGATATTTCAGCAAACTAAGTTTTCAGTTACACTGGTTCCAACAGTCTTAATGAGCTGTCTATGGAGCTTTTTGCCAAGGTATCTGGCCTTCAGGGACTCTCTACTTGACTCTTCTGTCGTCCTCAACATAGTTCTTTGGTGAATTTTTTCAAGTTATAGTGAGGGACCAAGTATCCTGAAGCAGCCTCTCTATGTTTTCGACATATGTGTAAGGCTTGCGTACATCTAGGCCCCCTTACCTCACCCTAGTCGGGAGTTTTAGGCACTGGGGTAATGCTGTTGTAGTGGAGGAGACAAGTCAGCATGGCTAGAAAAATTTGCTCATCAGCTCAAGTAGTAGTAATATTACTAGTTTGAGTTTTCCCAGGCTTCCATTGCGGTTCTCTGGCTGGCTGTAAGATTGCCAATAGGGACTCGAAAAGACTGGAAGTTGCTGGAAAGTATCTTCTCTACCTGTGAGGTAATTTTGTCAGAGCCGCAACGAGTTTTTCAAGGTTATTGGATTGCAATTCATAGTCGGTGTCTCTATCTGGGGTACTGGGTGATTGTCCTGCTGTGCCTGGGGCTGGCTTTCTCACACCCTCTTCATCAAACAGTGTGGCCGATAATTGTCATAGGCAGCTGATCAGATGGTCTAGCAAATGCTGGTGGGTTGGTAAGTGTAAAAACAAGGTCATCACTTACCACATCATCATTATTACATCACGGGCACATTAACATACATATATATGGAGCCAATTACAACTTCCGCGGTTTATTAGTGGGTGCCTAGAGGTCTAATTTATTGAACATTCGAGATCGGTCACCACGCGAGGTTCTGTGAAGTGCAGCCTATGACTATGTCGGCGATGGCCTGGGTTCACCTAATCACTTAGGTAAGGTTCAACTTCTTGCTTCCTTATGGTAATTTTTAATTTCGATTGTTATGCATATGATGTGGCTGAGCCTGTGATATCTGATAATAGCAGCATAAATTGTACTGTCCTCTTTTCCCCTCCTCTCTAATTTGGTCTTATTAAATTTCAGCAAAAATATGATGATCAGGATGTGACAGTGACCTGCTAAAAAGCACATATCATTTTGTGGATGTGATGACATGCAACACATACCAGTCACTTGGAAAGCTGATCCAGAAGCTTCTGTCCCTAGAATAGTGATCTTCCCTATACATAAAGATAAGCCTTTCCCACCTCATCAAACCCAAAATCACTCCTCTATTTGATTATACATTCTATTGCGCCCATGGCTGCATCAACATCATTCCTATCATTGCACATCCCGAAAAATTGTTTAATTGTCACCTCATCCCGAAACTCCCTACCCGCCAAAGAGACATGCATCAGTTGTCAACAATCTGAGCCATCCAAGAAATCATCTCTTTCCCTGGCAAAAACCGCAGCTGTAGCTGGTACCGTCATCACAACCCTGGCCTCTTCGCCATGGGCCATGGCCGCAAAGCAGATCGCTGAGTCTCCCCAGGAAGATAACCGAGGTCTTGCCCTTCTGCTGCCCCTCGTACCAGCTATTGGGTGGGTTTTGTTCAACATTCTGCAGCCTGCCTTGAACCAGCTTAACAAGATGAGGGGCGAGAGAGCGATCATCGTGGGACTTGGTGGGTTAGCCGCATACGCTGCTCTTTACGTGCCGAGTGCATCTGCTGCCAGTGAAGCTGTTGAAAGTGAGGCTGCCGCAGGCGGCTCAGGTTTGCTTCCATTGATTGTGGCTGCTGCTGTGGGTTTGGAGGTGATCTTGTTCAGTACCATGCAATCAAAGTATGAGAATGAAAGTCATTGAATTGTTTGCTACATTTTTGATAAGATGTCTGTGTACTGTATGTAGCATCAAGTTGTGCCAAAGATAATGATTGATGATGTGAAATTACAGTCCATTTCTTGCTTTTTACTTCACTTTTCTCAAATCTATCCTATACATTCAGAAATACTTTTACTGTTACTTCCCTTTCCTGTAAAATTTTAGGTGAATTCTGTAAATCTTTACTACACGAGACCTAAAATTCACACATGGTAGTTAAATGAGCATTTGAACCAAACGACGTTTGGTAATTCATAACTATGATGATATCGTAGGGGCAAAGATTACCACACACTTTCGTTTATTTTTATACGAAGTAATCTTTTCTAACGAAGACATAAAACGGATGCAGTGCACTCACTCGCTGCTCACATAACGATTGTACTTAAACTATTCATTCTATTGAAATATACGATCCGCGTATTCGTAGGCCGGGTAAAAAGACACTCTCCTCAAACGTGTGGGGATCCTCTAGAGTTTTTTTAGGGTGGAGTTGGTAGAGTTTACCAATAAAGGAAAGAATTAAATATATAATATTTTATTTGTTCATTTAAGTAACTTCTTTATTTTTAATGTTTTCCTTTATTTATAAACTCTACCAACTCCACCATAAAAAAAAAAACTCTAGAAGATCCTTGCCCCACAACAACATACCCCTTTTTTAAAGGTCAACAATGAGCAGTATACAAAACTATACAAGGATATTTGGATGTAACATTAGAGGAGGAGAAGAATCTCTTTTAAAGTGCAAAGAAAAACATTAAGTGGGAACAATTTTCTCCCTATCTCCCACTCCAACTCTTCAAGGGCCCTGCCCTTAAGTTTAATGGACTCCCCACCTTCCCATTTACTCCTCATTTTGTTTCACCATGCATCTTCGTCATCTCACCCACCACCACATCAAATCCCCAATCGCGGCCGAGAACTCCGACCCCTCTTACATTCTTTGTATCAATACTTAAAACTACGACTAATTACATTACAATTTACAACATTATATGAACAAGATCGTCTTATCCAACTATCCAAGACCGGTCAACTAATCACGATTCATCATCAATTATTCCCCTAATTGCACATTAGCCATCCAAAAGAAGACAAAATGAGCACAAAAGGCCAAAAACCCTAAGAAAAAAAGAAAAGTTGTCATACAAACTTTTGGCGCCTTGGCGGCGTTGTCATAAACTCTTAATTCACATGATCAGTGAATCTCTGACTTCTCTCTTACGCCTCACTTTCCCCCTTACATTCCTCCCTCCTCCCATCCCTCCATTAAAACTCACACCTCTCATTTTCTCAAGATCTCATTTTCCTCCATAACCATATTCATTTTACAATATGCTTTTCATCGTATAAAAACTTTACTTTATATACAAATCTTCATAATCACATTACATTTTTCATGATTCTATCAATGATTTAACAACAAGAATGAAAGAAACCACCAACAACATTCCGAAACTACCCTTCCTTCTCCTCCTCCTACTCATCTCCTTCCTCTCCCTCACCTACCTTTTCTATTCCCCAGTCTCTCTCCTAACCCGACCCACAACCCGAACCAACAAGGACCTCAAGATCCGACCCGGGTACACCTCCTACCAAACCTACCTAGAACACCAACTAAACAAGACTCTCAACCCGAAACTCCGCCAGGTCTGGACCACCCGAGACTGGGACCGTAAGGTTCGGGTATTCACCCAGTTCTTTTTATCACTCCAACAAACCAAACTCCTAACCAACTCGTCGAAATGTCTCTGCGTCGGAGCTAGGGTCGGACAAGAAGTAGAGGCGCTTCGGGAACTCGGGGTGAGTGACTCAGTAGGGATCGACCTGGTCCCACATCCACCGTTGGTTATCCAGGGTGACTTTCATTATCAGCCGTTCGATGATGGAGTGTTTGACTTTGAGTTTTCCAATGTGTTTGACCACGCGCTTTTTCCGGACAAGTTCGTTGGGGAGATCGAACGGACGTTAAAGCCTGGTGGGATCTGTGTTTTACACGTGTCGATATCTAAGCGGGCTGATAAGTACTCTGCTAATGATTTGTTTAGTGTAAAAGCTTTGGTTGATTTGTTTAAGGTTTCGGAGGTTGTTCGGGTTCGGACTATTGATGGGTTCGGGCTTGATACTGAGGTTGTGCTTAGGAAAAGGAAATGATGTCGTCTTGATTTACGAGATCGAGATCGCGTGTTTTGTAATGCACGCGCCTTTTACGTCTTATTACTAGTTGTTTATACGACGTTATACTACGTGAGATATTCTTTTTCGATTTCGTTTGATTCTTTGTAATGTAAACAAGAGATTTTCCCAAAGGGAGAATAATTTTTTGTTTAGTTTTAGGTAGATTTGGAATTTTGGATTGGTTTTTTTTTTTTTTTTTACAAGACTTGATAAGATATTTGTATGAGAATGACATAATGGTATTTGTCTAATTGATTCGATCAATTCCGACTTTTGAGTAATTGGTTTCTCTTGAATTTTGGAATACATCCTTCATATACATGTGTTTGATTTCTGGTTTATTATAAGTATTGTGTTCGTGTTTACGTATCTTGTGCATATTTTGAGTATATGAAGAGTACATATGTAACAGTATAACACGGTGTTGCTTATACTGGATACACTAATTTGAGCCGTTTTTCGTACCTTCTACTGTTGATAAGAGGGGTAGAGGACTGGAGTGTACACTTTTTGTTTCTACTACCTTTGATCAAGTAAAAATGAGGATCTAGCTGTCAGACTGTCAAAATTCAAAATGCCTGTATGATTAAGTTTTGTAGTATCGGGTCCTTGTAACTGTCAACCTGCTGTCATGTACTCATGTGTGTACTTTACACTAGACTAATAACTGGCAGAATTTTTAGCATTCTACTCTGCGTAAGTTTTAAGCATCATTTTTAAGTCCTGGGATTGAATCACAGTAGTAATACTGCAATTATAGACCTCAAGAAAAAAAAATATATTACTGCTATAGTAGCATAAAGGCCGTAACACAGGATCAGCCATTAGGCCATTCTCGGCATCATGGACATACAGTAAGTCGCAAATCCTGGCATCATGGCCCTTAGGATGAATTCTTGCATATCTGGTACCACAAGTCGCAAGTTCAAATCCTTTTCCATTCACCAGTTGGATGGTTTCAAGGTCGAGATATTAAGTACTGTGACATCTTAAAGCCCAAACTAGTCTATAAAACAAATTCAGTGAATTATGATGATAAGTTGAATGGTGAAATATATAGTTGGTGTTACATACACGGTAGAATTTATATTTACTGACAGCTGCTTGAAGCAGGCTAGGCTTTGAGGAAAAAAGAATCAACTCTCTCAACTATCATCAACAGGCTGGCTAACTAAGCATACTGCTTGGCGAGAAGGCTCACGCAAAAGTCCAAGTTAAATCGTTCCTCTGGAACATCTCCAATGCAATCGAAAACTGCATCTGCATTCTCAAAGTCTTCATCAGCTGTGTACCTGCAAAACATACAGTCATCTTTTCAATTTCTGCCAGACGCTCTGAATCTGAACCCGAGAGATGGATGGATGGACGGATTGTTATAGGAAGTGTAGTTACTAACCCGCTTTTGGTTACTATACACTTCATTCCTGCAGCTTTGGCTGCTGCAAGGCCAATGGCGCTATCTTCCACGACCACACAACTGTGAAAATTGAAGCATACCAAAGTTTGTTACTGCCTTTACTTATAAGCATAATCCCTAAGTGATCAATCTGCATTGTGCAGGAAACTTAAGGCTTGTTCATTCTACCTGGCTGGGTCAACACCAAGAGTTTTGGATGCTAGTATGTAGATGGCCTGCAAAAGAAGAAAGCATTCGCGCTGTAAATTAGCACAGGTGGGAAATGGAGAAGAACAGCTATAATTTTTCTCAAGGAGACAAAGAGTTTACAGGATCAGGCTTTTTCTTAGGAACTACGTCTCCAGCGAAAATTTGCATCTTCTCTGCTCGCTCTGGACCCAGCAAACATGATACTATGGCAGAGACCTGAAACCAATACATCCACTCTGATTCCTATCTGAAGATGGCTTTGTAATTAAACAAACTCAACCAACATCCTGATTCCCCATTTTAGCTATATGCTACGATTATAAAGGTCTGACAATAGATGCAGTTAGACTTTAGAATAACAGCTGATAATTGGTAATGGATCTTATAGTTGACAAGATTCGGAGATGGTAACAGGATATGTCCATCATAACATCTCAGTTGCGTAACATTTAAGTATCTAGATACTATGTTCAAGCAATGAAGTTATTCTATTACTCCGTATGTGATTTCATGAATCTAGTTATTACTCAGTTTCGAAACAAAATGAACCTGAGATGGTGACAGGACTCACATCATCATAACTCAGTTGACTAACATTAGAGTATACAGATACTATGACCAAGCAATGAACTAATGAAATTATCTGATACTATGTGATTTCATGAAACTAGTTATCATTACTTGTTGAAAAGCGAAGTGAGCTTATGTTACATACCGCCTTTTCATTAGATGTACTGCACACAGCAACTTTAACTCCATTTGATAGAGCCTGATCAACCAACCTGCATAATTTTAACATGATGATTCCTGTATCTAGTACCGCGAAAAATGTAATATAATTGTACACCCACATTTTCTTGTTAGGTGAACATAACAATATTGTCCAACTATCAAAATAACTAATTCTAACCAGTCTGAACTTCTTTATAGCCGGTAGAATAGGAAGTACAGAAGCTGAAGTTACATACTTTGCAACGCCTGGCCGAAGAGGCAGAAGCTTTTTCTCAATGAGCACCATAAACAGCTCAGTCTTGCGTTTGTGTAGAGAAGCAACAAATTCTTTTCTCTCTGCATCGCCTGATGGAGCATTTTCCGGCCAACTGGTCTGATTAAAGTAGGCAGTCATCCTACAGATCATTCAACAGTATACAGTTACTAAACTTTTATGCTGTCATACTGAACTTTATCTTATGTTTCTTAAGTAATACGCATTATTCAGGCATTACCTTTCCTTTCCACCACCAATTTTGAGCAGTTCACCATACAAGTCTACATCCCATGAGACTCCAAGTCCCCTCTGTGGATTCATTAAATTTCAAACTTCTGAAATAGATTCATGAAGAAGTTGAAACTTACTCTAGAAGCACAGCCAATTACATGTTCACCATTTATCTTCTAAACTTACTAATAGTAGCTCAACACATTAATCTATAACAAGGTGAGGAGGGTTGGATGCGCGCATCCTTATTCCTAAGTTGAATACATAGAGAGATTGCTTCCAAATGACCTCGTAATGAAAATTGTGTCTAATCAAGTATTGCATCAACCAATACTTCACGACTTCACGTATAAGAAGCGCAAATTGTTTAGTGAGTGGTTCTAGCTTGATTCCACTTCATTATATTCTAAAGCCTTAAAATAGCGAGTCTTTGGCTCCATTAGAAAAGTAAACTAAAACCATTGATCTCATTGCCATTCTTTTAAATACAAATTCCCTAGTAACATACCAATACTAATAGTTATACTCTTGTATTTTGTAGTTACCGTAATTACCCTTGTAATATCGTATATATTTACCAAGGGAGTTTACACAAACTTACATGGTATCTTACAAGTACTTTACAAAAAGATCACTACTCAATCTCAATGATTAAAATTAAAAATAAGAAAAGAAAGAGAACATACTTCAGTGAACGTATCATTGAAGGAAACCCTATGACCATCTTTCTCAGTATCAACAAGAACACCATCACAATCAAACAAAAGAGCTGATGGATAAGTAGGGGAAGAAACAGAGCATTTCACAGTTACACATGACCTTCTACTTTTGGCAATCATTGAGTGGGATATTTTCAAGCTTTTACCAAAAATAGAAGTTGCGGATGATATAACAATATTTGCATTAGTGTTACATCTGGTGTTACTTATAAGTTTGGACAATTTTGAGTGTGTTGAAGAAGATATAGTGGTGCTTGATGGTGTGTAAATGACTGTGGAAGCCATTGTAGAGGGGTAGAGAGTTGTGAGTTTGTGCCACTCTGAGAAAGTGTACAAGAGAAATGTGGATGGTTTGATCTTGTGTTTTAATGGCTCCTAGGAGATGGCTTATCTGCCACACTAGTCTATGGTTGCTGATCTTGTTAATTGTTATGGTCCCGTCCACCTTTGTTTTTGGGTGGGCTAGCTTGAAAGTTGGACCCTCTCATTTTGATTTGCACTTATTTTGGCATGAAATGCTACATGAAGGATCATACATTCATACGTTTGTTAAAATTCATTAAAATATCAGGATAAAAATAATTCTATAGGGATCAAAATAATCCTTAATGATCTCTCGACAACAATTTTATAAATTTTGTTTATCATCGTTTAAGTATGTTATGTTTACGAGTATGTATCAACCAAAGTCAAATATTCATGAACGTGATCAATTAATCGAATTCAACTCAAGTCATGACATTTGAATCATTCACCATTAAAAAGAGAACAAGATCGTAACTCTTTACCATGCGCAAAAGAAAATTACTCAAAGAACTTTTTTAAAAAAATTATTTACTCAAGCAAATGGGCAACGTGAAAACAGACGTCGAATTGAAAATCTCCAATAAAAAAATTAGCAAAACATTTTTACCTCATCAACTACCAAAACCCCAAAAACCCAGGTGAGCCAAACTACCCACCACCACAGTAAAAAAAAATCAAAAACTTTGAAACACCAAAGAAGAGAAATAAGAAGATGAAGCGATTTTTCAAACCAATAGAGAAGGATGGTTCTGCCAAAAAGCCCGCTCTTTCAACCAAATTACAACTTGAAGATGAAGCTAAGGAGGAGAGAGAAAGTAGTAATGGTGCTGCTGATACTTCAAACAAAGAACCCTTGAAGTTCTTGACATGGAATGCTAACAGCTTTTTACTGCGTGCCAAAAATAATTGGCCTGATTTCTCAAAATTTGTTACTTCTCTTGATCCTGACGTCATTGCTATACAGGTATATATCCTTGACAAAATTTGCATAAAGTTTTCACCTTTTTTATAATGTAGAGCAAAATTAGTCCATTTTAATATGTTGGTACTTGATCAATTTACTAAATTATGTATCTTTGGTATGTGGGTTGGTTATTTTTGGGTTTAAATGGGTGTTTTAGTATGTGGGTATGTTGTTTTTTTTTTGTGGTAAAATTTGATTAATTTGTGTTATTGATAGGTAAATTTGCTGTGCATTGTGTTTGTGATAGAGCATTATGTTATGCATTGCTGCCTAATTTTATTTACTGGGATTTTAGTTTATGATTTTTGGGTTTCTAGGGTGATTACCTTTTGTGTTATGAGCTGAATTTTTTGGGTAATCTGATGATTCTTCTGTTTGTTTTAGTGTTTTACATGTGGAGCTTGTTTTATTGGTTTTTTTTGTTCATTGTGATGTGATGTGTTCATTGTCCTTCATGTTATTGTGGTATGCTTATGAAATACTTTTGCAGAGTCGTTGCGTGATTTAGTTAATCTTGTTCTTTACCCATGCTCATAGACTTACTTGATATTGCTTGGAAGTCATGTATAGTTTGGCTTAACTTCGCGAATAGTAGATAAAACACATACAGTTGATATGTGGACATATAACACAAGCAATTTATAAGATTTAGTCGATAATAGACCGGGAGAACTGGTTAGGTTGAGGACTTCATGTGTCTTATTTACATTCTCTTGATTAGATATTATCTTCCTTTAGAAGAGCTCCATATAATTGAAATTTGAAGTTGAAGGAAAATGTTACCAGATAGTTTATTTGTGGTAGGAAGTAAGAATGCCTGCTGCTGGTTCCAAGGGTGCACCTAAGAACCAAGCCGAGCTGAAGGATGACACAAATGCTGCACGTGAAGAAAAACAGGTGAAAGTTTGTGAATTAGATTCTTGCTATAGCGCCCTGTACTGCTGCATTCATGTTAAATTCATGCCTTCTGAGACTGAACATAGATGCTTAAGTATTTCAATGTTTTCATGGGAAACCGTTCAGGTGCTGATGCGTGCCCTCTCAAGGCCACCGTTTAGAAATTACAGCGTTTGGTGGTCTCTTTCAGACACAAAGTATGCTGGCACTGCAGTGCTGGTGAAGAAATGCTTCAAGCCAATGAAGATCTCCTTTTCTCTAGATCCTACAGGTTTCCTTCGGGTGCAAGATTTTATCCTGTTGTTGCTTTACCTAATTCTTTGTGTCTGATGTTCCAGATTATTATCCAGTTTCATTGTTTGTTGTCTCTTCCTCACCTCGATGTTATACAGATGCATGTCATTTGAGTTAGGTGCTGAAGACTTTCTAAGGATTATGTTGATCTCATTTGAGATAAATTAACCGTCTAGATAAAGATTTGGTTGAAAAGGAAAACATAACTACGTGAGGTTGAGTGCTACTTTAACTGTATATTAGCAGAGAGCTGGTTACATGGATGTGTCCTTTAGAATATCTTGAAGTGGTTGTTGATGCTTCAAATTTCAACAAAAATACCCAAAAGCTTGCCATCGTTGAGATTTAACACCTGTTCTGTTCTTAGCTAAATTATGTTTCAGATAGATTGAGGTGCAGATACCTGGTAGGCTGGTAGACCTATGAATGAAAATAATATCCTTGAAACCAGATCACTCTCCAATGGCTCAATAGTAACTGTAGTGTTATTGTCCTGATGGTGATACCTCTGTATTAGATCATTTCTGTAAAATAGATATTACATACTGATTGAGGCCCTTTGTACCTTGAAAACCCTTTCTTTATGCCTTATGGTGTTATTATATCTTGCACACTGCTTATCCGTTTGAGCAACGAGTTGGTTGATCCATCTGGAAAATGTAGTCCAGGACTGTTCATTGGTAGGGCCGATGATGAATTGTACAGACCCTGTCAGATGAAGCAGAAAATTTATTGGTTGTACTTGTCTGTGTTGGTTATTTCTATATTTCTAGTTGTTACATGTATTTTAGCGTCTTCTGTATTGAGTCGTATAAGGATGCTTAACATACATTTTGCAAGAAGTAGTAGACTAGTGGTAGTTTCTGGGTGATGCTACAAGATAGACTAATTGATTTGTTTGTTCTTCATGTTCTGTAGCAAAGAAGCATGAGTCTGATGGTCGCTTGATATTAGCTGAATTCGAGACATTCCACTTTTTGAACACGTATGTGCCTAACAATGGTTGGAAAGAGGAGGAGACCTCATTTATAAGGAGGCGAAAATGGGATAAGAAGATCCTGGAACTTGTCTTGAAGTTATCTGATAAGCCACTTATTTGGTCTGGTGATTTGAATGTGAGGTAGCTGCTTACCGAACTTTTTGTTCTTCATATATTTGGACCCATTACCTAACTACAGGCAAGAGCCTTCGAGGTACTGGGACAACTTTTTTTTTTTTTTTTTTTGAGGAAGACAATTTTGTTGTTGTTTAGATATTGGGGTATGACATATTGCCTTTTGAAAAATCGCTTACATAATATAGAACTTTCCTCCTTGATGGACCAGCTTAAACTCAAGTATTTATTCCATGGGATGTTTAGAATGATTTTGAAAGAATTATGAGATGGAAGAGTTAATTTAATGGTCCTAACACAATGTCAATGCTCTACCTTGATTTTTTATATGCTAATACACCATGACTGTAAAACAGGGGGTTTTGCTGAGTAATTCTGCGTAGAAGAGAAATCTTTAAATAGTCTTGAATCAGATGTCTAAACAGCTGCCCGCTGGGGGCGCAATCTCTGTAAGGCAAGGGGCCCCGGGGGGGGGGGGGGGATAAGGGCTACAAGTTGAGCCTAGTTCAATAGGAAGACGGACCACAAGTCTAGACTATGGACATCAAATCAGAAAGAGCACCATCTAAAAGGGGCTTGAACTCACTTATCAGGAAAAAAAAGGGTGGGGGGGCTTGAACAGTTGAACTCAAAATTCAAGGAGGTTGAGTCATACTTATTTCTCATCTTAGATGATGTAATTTAGGTAACCTGATTAATGATGTTCAGAAGAAGATGAGCTGATTATTTAGTCTATGCTTCCATATTGCTTAGAAATTGACATTCCTCCCTGTAGTACTAGTGAGTCATGTGGACTCTTCTGGGTGTGTTCTATCTGAATACATTACACTTATGCCACGACAGAGAAGTAGTGTTTAAACGGAGAGAAGTGTGAATATCAATCTTGTGGCATCCTGGATTAACTTGTTAATTAGCATTGTATTTTCGTTGTAGGAGTGATTTACTCAGGTTAAATGCTTTTTCTATGTACTAGATTATGGTTATCAAGTCCAGAGTGGCGATTAAGTGATGAGGCTAGTCTTTTAAATGTGATTTGTATTACCATGATCTGATGACTTATAGCCTCTTAAAGGCTTCTTACTTTAAGTTGTCTATGATCTTCTCCGTAGTAAAATTCTCAAGTAATGCCCTGAATGAAGGAGAGAATAGGAGATGGTGTGACTCATGAATCGCCGCATTCCGCATCTATTGAATGCTTAATGTTAAGCTTCTTGTTCTGAGTGTGCATGTTTGTAGTTCTTTTCAAGCTTATCCATGTGATTGCTGAGACATCTTTAGTACTAAAGTAGTTATCTCCAAAAGTAAGTTGGAACTTACTGGCTACCATGAATGTTTTCCGCAGCCATGAAGATATTGATGTAAGTCATCCGGAATTTTTTGCTGCTGCGAAGATGAATGGTTATATCCCTCCTAATAAAGAGGTTTCTATACTCTTCAAAGCTATAGCATATTTGCATAAAGTTGTGGTATTTTCCACTATACGACAATGTCTATGGATGATATCATGTTTTTCTCTGGGGCTCTTGTCCTGATGTGACAACAACTGGGATTCACTCATGCCATCATGCCATTGTAATTAATTCTTAGATCAGCTAATTTTAGTGTGCCTAACCTGGATTTTCTGCTTGCTTCTTGTTCTTGGTAGGATTGCGGGCAACCTGGGTTCACCATATCTGAAAGGAGACGTTTCGGTGCGATATTGAATGAGTAAGCCGTGCATTTTGCTTTGTTTTCATGATGTAATGACTATATTGTGGATAGTTTTATTTGTGTTGATAGCTTGATGCCGTAGAGACTCTTGAGAGTTCCAGAGCGCAAAAAAAAAAAAAAAAAAAAAAATCTCAAATGTTTTGGTTGTATTTGTAAAGTTGGATTTATGATATGCTGTAGAGTGCAGACAGTTTTGATGATACCAGGCCTGTGGCCTGTCAATTATTCAACCTATGACACTGTAAAGTGTGGAATGCTTTCATAGCATATAATTGACCCTACTTGTATTGAGTTTATCGCTTCATGAATATGTGTCTTGTATCCTGAGTGTATCCGGTAGTTCTATGCTGGTCAAAACTAAGGGCTGGCAGATTATAAAGCCAACTAATGAATGTGACATAGCTTCTAAATCACTCTACATATTTCCTCGTAGTAGCACTGCTTCTATAGATTTGAGCTTTATCATGTTAGATATACTGATTGTTTATTGTTCGGTGATGACTTCTTCTATCGAGTAAACATGAATGTGAATAGCAGGATTTCAGGTTGTTGGAGACCCTTAGGCAATGTTCTATCCGTACATAATAGTTGCTACTTTTCTAGTTGCTTAGTCAGGTGTGGAGATCATGTATCTAATTTCTACTACTGATGTATTATTTAGGGGAAAGCTAATTGATGCGTATAGACATCTGCACAAGGAGAAGGACACAGAGGGTGGCTTCTCATGGTCAGGGAACCCAATCGGAAAGTAAGAGGGAGTTCCTTAGTCTTCCACGGCTTTCTGACTAATTGCATATGAAATTGTGATGCGTATTGATTGGGTGTTTTACCTGACTACATTGTGTATGGCTTAATGCAGGTACCGAGGTAAGAGGATGAGAATAGATTACTTTCTAGTGTCAGAGAAGCTGAAGGATCGGATTATCTCCTGTGATATCCATGGACATGGGATTGAGTTAGAAGGTGCGTTCATTTTTGCTCTTATAGAGTACTGCATGATTTGAGAAACAAGGCTCTAAACAAGAGTAGCACAAGTCAAAAGTTTATTAGGAAAACAATTTTCTCCTACTAATTTTAACTCAGAAAACTATGAGATGTTGTTCGCCAATGTTTATCAGCTTCATTATCAGAAATTGCGCAGCAGAAATAAAAGCAGGCAAAGAGGAACAAAATGACTTGAACAAAAGAATGAAATGTCATGTAATATATCCAATTCTATGTTCACTGTGTTTCCAGGTTTTTATGGAAGTGACCATTGCCCAGTTACTCTTGAGCTCGCGCCAATTACTCCGGATACAACGCCAAAGGATGCTTCTGACTAAATCTGCTGTACATAATCTGATTGATCATGCTTAACAATAGGGGCTGCTGTCATACATGACCCATGTAATGCATGTAATTTAACGGGCGACGATTATTTTCCATTGAATTTGATCATCACCATGTCAATGTGGTAGTGCTTGTGGTAGTCATGATATGTCTGGTCTTGCTCCGAATTCGGGCATTCGAACTAGTTCCTGCGGATTCTAACCTGAAAATGCTAGGACTGTTTTTCCAGTTGAACTGAATTGATGAACTCATTATTGTCAATCTTACAATTGCCTGGTATCGGGTGTATCCATGTATGGGGACCCACTGGTACGTGACCACTCTGTAGTTTTCGTATTTATTTCATGGTTGCATGAGCAACGGTATGCAAGGTGGTCTTGTGGACCTCGAGTTTTTTAGAAAATGAAAAATAAAATACGTACTACAGTAGAACTTTGATTTTTTGATTTTTGATTTTCTTTATTTTTTTTGAGAGCAGAACTTAGAAGTTCTTTGTTATCATTTCTATTTGTTGGTAATGACTAGTAAGGACTAGGAGTACTCCTAGTGGCTTATCTTGAGATCATTATGTCTAATATTCGATCCGATTCTCTAGCACTGCAACAATTTATAGACATATATGATATATCAATGCAAATTTGGTTTGGCTTGCTATATACGTCTAAATCACAATGTAGTAATTAAGCTCTCAATATATAAGTCATCAAGGTTAATGGAGATTAAATAATCATATGTAAGTAGCATCTTTTTTTCTCTTTAAGTTGGTGCCTTTGTGGGAGGGAGATGGAATCTACGAGTATTCTTTTTTTTTTTTTCATCTCATTTCATTGATCAAGAATCTAATCAATGATTGATGTTTTTAATAGTGAGAGTACTGGATTTATATGGCGGAGTTTCACTAAACCGGTCACTGTGATTGGTAAAAAAGAACCAATCACAGGCTGGTGGCAAAGTCTTGAGTCACTCCTTTTGTTTTTCCATATCTTATGGCTGAGATTATTTGCCCCTCATATACCCCTCTCTCTCTCCTCTCCATCTCTACCACCCATCCACCACCACCATTTCGCCCCACATACAACGAAAAAAGGGTTAGCAGCGCCGGAAAGTGGGATTCTAAACCCTTTTTTCGACCATTTTAGAGCACCACAACCTTGAAAGGGCTGATCAAACCCCTTCAAACACCCACTCTCCTTACGGTGTCTTTTGGTCTCGCCGGTGGGAAGGTTGTTCGCCGGAGGTGGGAAGGTAGTTCTCCGTAGATGGCCGTTGAGTTGGGTGGGATTCCAGTGGTGGTTCGCGTGGTTGCGGGTCGTTCCGCGGTGGCCAGATCCGGGCTGTTCTGAGTTTGCTGGAAAATGGACTGTTTGCCCCTGTGATTGGGTCCGTACACCCAATCATAGTGACTGCTAACAACACTATATGGTGCACTGATATTCAATGTGAATAAGTCCATTTTGTTATTGATTTGTCAAATATTTGTCACCAATCTTTATTTCTGAAAAATTTATCATATTGTCATATTTACTTGCATACTTGTAAATTTGGTGCATTTGAAATTTGTATATAATGTCTGCACCTAAAATTTTGTTCATAGTGAATTTTCATGTTTTAGGATCATACTAGTTAATGAATATAAAATAAATTTCGTAAATGACACCATTTTATGTGTAGTTGAAGTTGGTGAGTTCATTATATCATGTGTTTAGATCATCAGAGAACTTTTGTGTTAGTAAATTATAATAAGCTACCTAACAAAATGAGTACATAAATATAAATTGCAGATTGTATTGCAAGTTATTACATTGTAACTTTCCATTAATTTAGAATACATCGCAAAAGTGATAAATATGAGTGAGGTAAATTGAACTATTACACACCCTCGTTAATATTTTTTTTTTTTGAAATAAACGAAAATTCATTAATATTATCGCCAAACGGCACTTACATCAATAATGATAAAGATACAAATATCATCAAATAAATCTAATTGACACAATTCTTACCTAATTAACAAATTTGATCCCTTGCACGTCGACATCTTTGCGTCTTTCATCGGCATCGGAGATCTATGTAACTCGAAAAAAAAAATGCAACCAACGTAGTTGATGATGTTTGATCCCGAATTCAGCTTCCAACGCACCGCCATGACAAAATTAATGAGCTCTCAGATCTTTGGAGAAATCTCGCGAATCTCGGTATAAACTCACCTATATGGTGGTAGAGATACCCTTTCGAGGAGGTAGAAACGAGTTAGTGATAATTGATAAATTAGGATGAATGATAAGAGATTTGGGGCTTACCACCATCTAATTGATGGCTGGTAGCCCCTAAATTTGGATTTAGAGGCTAGGGTTTTTTTAGAGAGGAGGAGGGGCACCCTCGTTAATATTGAGTGCTTTAATCTTCCCATTTATGAGAGTTTGGGGTAAATTTCAATCATTTACAAGGTATTACGTTGAATGGTTTCTTTATTTGGTTTATACCACATCGCAAATATTTAGCTGTAATTGTCTCATACTTTCAAATTTATAAATAAATATTTACACAAATATGAGACGGTATCACAATAAACTATTTACACAAGTTTTACCTTCTCTTTCTCCGGAGTTGGAGCTCACAGTTGTTACCCTGCTTAAACGGATCCATCAGTTCTCCAGGACTCATGATATCGGTGCGCAGGCTGCAGCTCATGTATTTGATATGATTGGTTTTTCCATAGTACAATATGTGGGGGCTCAGATCGTATCTCGGTTCCCCACCAAATTCTTGTAAATTATTATTGATTTTTAGTGATAATATAATATAAAATATATTCTTCGTTTTAAAAAGTGATGAGTTTAACATTATTTGTGATTATTATATTACTTTTAATCATCAACTTAATCTACAAATAAACCTCATTTGTTGTGATTTGATCAATCACTAAAAGAATTATAATGGACACTACAAACGTAAACACAGATCACTATAAAATCGAATGAGATTGTCTCACACGAAATTATCATGAAACCGTCTCATACAAGCTAAGACTTACTGATAATTCTTAAATTAAGAACATGTAGAACACATAATACATAGACGTAGAAAATCTTTTTTTTTTAAAACCTCAAAGCTTTAAAAAAGACTTCTCCGAACCAAAAAACTAGAGTCAGTGATATATAATTTGCAAGTTGACATTATTGAAAACTTGAGCCTAATGGTCTTCCACCATATTGTTCCGAATCTTTTGATAGAGAGTCATTAATCCCATCACACACCCTTCTACAAATTACATAGTATATTATGTTATTACACAAAGTTTAGCCGACTTTCTCTAAACCGTTCTATGAATGACTTACTCCTTCGGAAAAAGTTTACGCAATCATCCAACGGACATCTATTTCGTCAATGTGATAGTGAAAACAAATATATTGTGCCACCAAGCCCTCATGGGCTCGTTTAAGAAGATGAGGTCTTTATCTTCTTCTTTTTTTCAGTATCACTGTGTTTAGTGTTAGGAGATTTAGGTTCTAACCCTGGCTCATGTTTTGTCCGGGTGTTGTCTCTCATTGTTGAATTTGCGTGTACGCGTTACCTTTGTCTTTTAATTATAATATATTAACCATTGTCAACAAAAATAAAAATAAAAGACACAAAAAAACTAGAATATTGAGTTGTTTGTACCTATTCGGAATAGTTGTTGCAAATTTTGTCCATCCACCTTTGCGGACTTGTCATCTCCAAATACGTCCATTAGAAACACCGGTGATACTTGACCCTATTTGACTAATTGAAACTTGGTAAAAATCTTTTGATAATACTTGTTCACATATGTTCGTTTGTTCGAGTACAATCAACACTACAAACACCGATACCCCTAAATGCAAACTAGTCACAAATTATTAGGTACCCCGGGGCTAGCTAGAGCTACACTACCGCCAGAAATTGACTTTAACACCGGGTACAAACTTAATTCGACACCGGTTATACCCGGTGTCTGGACTGCCGGTGTCTTAGGCTAAGACACCGGGTTCGCTCAAAATACCCGGTGTTAAAAGTGGCACATATAACACCGGTTTTAGCAAAAACCGGTATCATATGTGTGCACATAAGACACCGGTTATAAGTTCAACCGGTGTTATATGTGCCACTTTTAAAAAAAAAAGAAAAAAAAATTATCTTATTCGTGTGCTATGCTCGCAACCAATTCTGAAATTCATCGTCCTCGGCAATGCGTATTCTTCAACTTGTTCTTCAGATCTAAATTGGTTAAATAACGAGTGTGGTCGAATTCTACAACCTCACAATAATCTGCACCTCTCCATCTTCAAATTCTTCTTCCTTTACCTTCTTATTGTTCTACTAGATCTGGAATTAACAGCAAAACTTCAAAAACGAGTAAACTAAATCATCACAAAAAAACAACATTTCTAGAACTAATAAAATCACACAATATTTCTAGATCTATCATTTCTCGGTCTAATTACTAGAAACTTAAAATTAACAACAAAAACTCAAACATGATTAAACTAAAACGACAAACGTCAACATATTTCAGATCTAAAAAAATCAAACAATATTTGTAGATGCATCTCGACCTAATTACCATAAAACTAATTATAAACGAAAATTGTAAACAAAAATCACTCTAATTGAATCAAATCAAACCACAATTGAACTGAGAAGAAATATAATCACGATTTTATATTATATATTAATATTATTATGAAACCAAAGGAAAGTCTGACCTTATTGTTAAAGCACAAGATGCACCTTGAACACTCCGCCGCCGTTCACAAATAGGTAGTTCAATTCGCACAATCCGAGTTTACGGATTGCATAGGGAGAATACCTACCAAAGATAAAAGGGGTTATATGAAGGGGGATAGAGAGAGAACGGAGACTAAGAAAGAAGGATAGCCGCGGAGAAGGAATTAAAGAATGGAGAAGGCAAACGTTTAGGGTTCATCTGAGAGGAGAGAGAAATAGGGAAAATTTTACAATACGTACCCCCCGATTAACTGTTCACTCAATATATACCACATTATAGTCATTATATACTTTCACTCGTTATTTTACAATTTTTACTCATTATTTCTCAATTTCACTCATTATATACTTTCACTCATTATTTTACAATTTTTACTCATTATTTCTCTTTTCACTCATTATCTTCCGATTTTCGCTCATTATATAACATTATAGTCATTATTTATTTTCAGTCATTATTTCTGAATTTCCAATCATTATATACAACTTTATTCCAATCATTATTTCCCAACTTTCACTCATTATTTCCCGAATTCCACTCATTAATTTTCAATTTTCACTCATTATATACCACTTGAACCGGGGGGTATCTAGACCTACGTACCCCCGGGGTACCATATATATACCGATTGTTAACTAGTCCCCCCCCAGATTAAATGTTAGTCAAACATACTTTCATATAACACGACAAACTCCCTAACCCGAGATCGAAGTTACCCAAACTCGTAACGCCCCCGTTAAACAGAACCCATTAGATATCTCCATTGTATATAAACCAGTTCACATCAATGGAATTACTTAATCTTTCATGTATAATTCTCTCTCCTAATATGGGTAAGATCTCATATGAGACGGTCTCACAATAAATTATTGTGAGACCACTTTATTTGGTTAAAATGTGACCGTTTTAAATTGTTCGTGATCATTTCATTACTTTTAGTAATCGTCTTACTTGATGTTTAAACCACATTACTTATGATTTTAAAGGATCGCATCATAAAAAATTAGCCCTGCTTTTATAAAGTAAACTCTTTACTAATCATAAATGAGAGGTTATAATCATTAGAACATTATTACTAATGTAGTATAATGGTCACTAGTAACGTAAAATGGTCATTAAATAAACAAATAGAATGGTCTCATCAAAAAGTTGATTGTGAGACCGTATCACACACGACTTAATCCACCCCACCATAAATTCATTATTCCGTAATGTGACACTAGTAGTAATAGCCTTGATAAAGTTTAACATTTCTATGTCACACACCTCTCATCGACTCATTGTTAGACATGACCCCTCTATGTATAGAGAGACATCGTGTACTTTCATGAAAATGCGCAATTATTACTTATTACTCCGTAATTTTTATCTTAATTAATTATCACATTTATTCACTAACCATGATTGACCATAAATTATAATTAGTGTACCAATCCACACCCTTGATCGAGAACGGAAAAAAAAATTACAAGAAATCACACCGTAGTCTAAAAGTGTTCAAACAGTTTTCTAATTGCGTCCTATTCGCTTAAAGACATTACAGTCAAGGGAGTACATCGCTTTCATTAGTCAAGTTAGAGTTTTCGTAACATTCATGCCTCACTTTCACCAACATTGCCACATCAAATCTAGAAAGGGGCGTAAAACCCAGGCCATTCTATCTCTCGCACACTGTATTGATTTTATGGATACCAAGTTTGGACCTAGTCGTATTCACAACTTTTATATCGATTGAGTATCTTGTTCGCCAAACACATCTAAGCATATACTAGAACGATTTTTGTGACAATTTTTTTTAGAAAGATTTTTTTTACAAATTGACATTACGTTGATGGATAAAAGAAAAGAATTTTACAACCCCTCTCTCTGATCTTTCACCCTCAAGGAAAAAAAAAACAAAAAAAAAGAAAAAAAAGGCATAGAAATGTAAGAACAAAAAAACACAAAAAAGGTCCTTTAATAATCCAAAAAACATCTAGTAATTTTTTCATTTCCGTTTTATTTTTCTCCTTGCCATATTTTCGCCATTTATCTGCAATCTCGACGGTAGAAATGTCAGACAAATCCATTAAAATTGAGGTATGTTTCTCTGAATTTTTTCTAATTAATTGGTACCCTTGTTCAATTATTGGAGCTTACTATTTTGGACACACACTTACATTTGAAACTTGAACCTAAATAATTGTGGATAGTAAAAGGTGTCATAAATCCTAGATTAAAGAAATTACTTGCTCTACTTATTTGAAGTTCTACTTTAATACTCAAAACCCAACTTGAACATAAATTTAAACATCATTAGTAGGAGTATTATTGTGTGCTTGCCTATATCCACGCAAATTAGTATTTAAAGTATTAGTATTGTTGTGTGCTTGACTATATCTACGCAAATTAAAAAAAAGTATTAGTATTGTTGTGTGCTCGACTTTCGCCTTCCCCTTTCAAAAAAAAAAAAGATCTTCCTCTTTCTTTTTACAGTTTTAATTTGCCATTTTATGAACTACTTGTAAACTAAATGGAATATCCATTTGTCGTAGAATCAAATGGAATTGGTATACTGCATTTCAGAATAAAAAATGTACTAATTAGGGTTTATCATTTTTTTTGTTTCTTGACAAAGGGAGGTTATCAAAAATTTGGGGACTCAAAAAAATCATTTAATTTTTGTGAATTGGGGTTATCAATTTGGAGAATCTACCGGCAGATGAGCTATTGATTTTAAATTTGTTTCAAGACATTTATCAGAATGAGGACACAACACAAAGGTACAGTAGATTGTTTGAGCGAATAGGTTACAACGTCGCGGTCTCCTACCCATCCGGTTTTCACCGTCGAAATTCAAACCATCATAGGGGTAAAGATGTGAGCACAATAGTTTTAATTCAAAAGGAATATATTTATCTGATGGGGTATGTGAGTAGAGCGAAGTGGAAAATCTTACAGGGTTATAACTATTGGAGTAACGTAGCAGAGATGGAGGAAGTTAGTATGAGTTATCAAGATGGTCGCTCCGATAGAAAGAGTGAAATGATTGGAATTGTGTTATTGTTGGATGAGTTGTATTACCTCCAGAGTGAAAACCAAAAAGAAAGAATGTAAGGTTTTCATACCTTGTGTTTACATTAGGCGAGGTAGGTCGTTTTGTGAAGTTTCGTAATAATGCCTTACGGACGATGCAAAAACATTTCAACTGTTATATGAAGTTTGAACTAAGCCCGACCAATCAAGCGCTAATGAATTCCTGGGAGACTCTTTCTGTATCATGACTCAAATATGCCATTAAGCGTGTGCCATTAAGCGTGTGTTTGCACTTAATACAAGGTATTGGCAATACCCTTGAGGAAAAGGGTAAAAGACAGGGGTTTAAGGCGCGAGAAAGCTAGAGCTAGTGGACTTATTTAAAAAGACAAACTTCTATTCAGAACTCAAGGATTGTAAGTGTCACACTACTGAGAGTAGCGGCGAAACCATCCGGTGGCGAGGGGTGCTGGCCGCCAACCCGGCGGGGGAATTTTTTTTTTTTTTTGAAGTTTTTTATGCAGAATCGCGATATATATATATATGCTTTAGAGCACCAATTTCACATAAGATGTTGTTAGTGTAGTGGTTGGAGTGCTATCCTTGCTAATTGGAGGAATGGAGGTTGTGGGTTCAAATCTTCTTAATAGCAAATCTCATGCCTTTTTTAATTATTCTTCTACCTTTTTCAAATAAGCAGAATATTAGTTACTAGGATGAAGGCCCGTGCAATGCACGAGTCTCATAATAACGAAATGTGATAAAATTGAAATCAAGTACAGATTAGTAGTCCTAGTCCTAGCCTGATAAAATGATTTTTAGAGTCTGATTATATTTGAGATTACATAACATTTCTTATGAAGTTTCTTACGAACTCGAATTGAAACTAAATTTTGAAGAAGAAAACAACAATTATATCCTTTTTTTTTCTCTTATGTAATATTGTAATAGTTGGAGAAATGTGGAGATCTACAAAAATACAAAATACATATAGGAAACCTACATATATACCGACATAGAGGCGTATATATAGGAGCCATAATCAAAATTTCTAGCTAAGAATTACAATTGACCTAAAAAAAACTTATACAAATGTATTAAGATAACCCATTACCAATTATCATAAAACATGCATGTGTCCTACTTAATGTCCTAAACTCCCAAGATATGTCCTATTAAAAGTTCTAAACTGTGGTTTATATACGTAAGATAAGAATGCCAAACATTTATGGTTCCTTAAATTCTGGCGGTCGGTTCACATTAGTGAGAAATTTGCGTGTAATAGGCATCATTATATATGAGATTGTATTGTAATTAATATTATTATATATAACCAAGTTTTAATTAAATAAGGTTTAAACCCATATTCTCTTTGGTTTTTTTGGATAACCCCATAGTATACGGAAGTATGATTCATCCTAATTACAACCATCTATGATCCATCTATCATTGATACCAATTACCAGCAACTCTAAGACCAATAGAAGATATTAAGGTTTAGTGTGGTTTAGGTTGGTGTTTGATAAGTAGAATTTATCAGAGTAGATTTAGCATACATTTAGTACTAAAAATGTCCGATCGTTGTGAGAGCTGTAAAAAAACGTCATTTAATGGTATAGAAGGATTATATTAGGATACATTATTAAATAATATAATATAAAATTTAAAATATATTATGTAGAGTCGTAGAGTGCTACTCCAGATCATGTTCGATATATATTTGAATATAATATTAATCAAACTCTCTAAGAATGTCCGGACGTTGGGAGAGGTCTAAAAAAGCCTCATTTAATAGTATAGAAGGATTATTAGGACAATGCAGTTGTTAATACTAACCAGCATGCTACATACATTTCATGTTATATAATGCATGTCTTTAACATATATTCTCATTTAAATTGTTCCTTTTGCCTTTTCCACAATCCTTGTATTTTGTTCGCATTTACAATACATATTTTTTCTTTCTTGTTCCATAATTTGTTGAGCATGTACGTTTCATTCAAGATCGAAAAAATACTCCGAAAACACCTAACTATCGCCTAAAAAATTCCAAAAAATTAGTAAAAATTAAAAAATAAATAACTTGTACTAAAATGGTTACCCCAAGTTTCTGAGGTTAGATCCCCCACTATCTTCGATACGTTTCTTATTAAATAGGATTGTATAGTATCAATTTTTACTAGAAACAATGAACGATTCCTAATTTGTCCGTTAGAGATACCGCGTATATAGTTATAATCCGCCACCCCAAGTTTTCAATCCTGGCTTTGCCCCCGACTGAGAGGTTCACTAGAGCCGAGTTGGATTGCATGAGGGAAGTTTTTTGGGCTGATAAGATTGTTTCCCCTACTAATACTCAAGGAATGATGGTGAAAGATATTCTAGGTAATACTTGAAATAAGCCTTGATTATTAATCATAATGTAGATGAAGGCGTGATGGGGGGCAGTTTTACTTCCATAACACATTAACGTAGGGGGAAATTGGAAACTGTGACCGTCCTTCCCTTTTCCTCTATTCACCACCAGTGTCGATTACCTGGCCTTTTTCATTTCTTTGCTCTCATTTCCATTACCCCATTAATAAGTCCCCCCATTCCATGTAGGCGATGAGGTGGGGGTGTTACAAATGGTGTTAGAGCAACCCTGCGACCGCGTGTTGATCCTGTGGTCAGGAGAGCCTAGGTCAACAGCCTAGCGGGAGAAAGATCCTGGAGCTAGACTATGATTGGATGCCAATAGCAACGAGGACGTTGCTTTCTTAAGAGGGGGTGAATGTAATACCCCGGATTTCAGAGGAGATCCCTGAAAGATTAAGGGCTCATATGAGGTGCTTAAAAAGAATGATAGTGCTACTCATACCAACAAAGTCGACTTTTCTTTTAGGAATCCCATGTGATAAGAACTCTAAAGTTAAGCACGCTTAACTTAGAGTAATTTC